>JADWOT020001626.1:228297-259000 GCA_036345935.2 Taenia hydatigena
CGTCAGCTCACCTGACGATGCAAATATGGCGTGTTACGGTCACTTCTACCAATGAGATATGGCAAAATCTGTACCGATGAAATTCTACTACCTAACTCTACTGCCACTTAGTAGGTAGAAGTTCCAAGTTGTGCGCCAAATACTGATCTCAGCACAACTCCTCCACATTCGCAAAATTTGATGTAAGCAGACTCAATCAGCCTAATCCTTCTCTATTGCTATTAAGATGAAGGCGTGGCGTTGTTAAGAAAGCAAATGTCCCCTTCGCCCGAAACGTATGCTGAAATAAGCTTCTATTGCTGCGAAATTGCTCTTCCTTCAATTGCATCTATGCGTAAACTCAAGTGGTAAGGAAACGTATAAGCGAAACGACAATTCGGCACAAAATTTAAGGCATCTATAAGATCCGAAGGAAATATTTTATGAGGAGGGACATGGTTTGATCCACACAACTCGGTGTCATTTAATAAACAATGCAATGATCAAGGCACCGCGATGGAAGTTCTTATTTGACAGAACTTCGTTGCATCCCTACATGTACGTCCCTTGTTTTGTCAGTGGAGCAGAGGCTGGATTTGGAGTTCCTGCTGTCTTAAGTCCCGCAATGCGCATGTAATTGGAAATGAAGCGAATTTCAATTACAATATTATCTTCTCAGTAATGGTCTGGCAACGGTTTTTCTCCCTTAGCACCTCTTTTGCTCACGCTACTTCTGCGCTCGTTGTGGTATTTCATGTGCAGCGGATAGAAGGGAGATGTGACACCTCAGCCTAGTAGGGAGACTTACCTAGAGGGGACAACGCTGGGCTCGATGCTGGTAACCGTACCCCAATCCATCATTCGCAGCAACGGCATCGACATCGTCGTCTACTTCCACAACACTGGCATCAGTGAAAGCGACTGACATGGGTTCGAACTTGAGGATTTTAAGCATCCTTCCACGTGGATGGATCAAAAGGCACTGATGTGAATGAGAATCTGCCTCCCGTGTGTGAGTGTTTAAAGAGACGTGTTGTGGTCAGCTAATGAGCCTTGCACAAATTCATCGCTAGTGAACTGAAGGCAAATGAGGCCAAATAAACAATTCATCTTCAGTCCTGCCAAGACCTTTTTAGAGTCGTTAGTCGTCACACACGCAGAACGTTCAGCAGGATTTCCACAGCTCAAATGACAACCTCATTTTATTACATTGATGAAAAGTCCGCTTGATTACTTCCTGGTGCTGCTTCATCAATGGGTGTCAAGCCAGAGCTGGCAAATGTTTTACCAACTGAAATGAGTCCATTATAATTGCAGAATGTGATTGCAGTGCCAAGCTACCAACTTACCTCAGTTCCATTCAAAGACGATTACGAACGGCCGCACACCAAATGTGGTCTTAATTTGCCCATCTCCTTTTGACTTAGGTACAACAGTAATGGATAGGCGGTATGCTCTTACTACATTTTTTATCTACAAAACAAATTTTTCTTTCTGACTCATGAGAAAGCGATAGCGATCTTGAAAAGGAAGAGGAAAGCGAGTGGATTGTATTGGCAGGAGCATTTAACGAGGGCGTTGGCGATGACACCTTTGATTTTAATTTCGACTAAGCCGTAGTTTTTTTGAATGGATTATTGTCCAATGTGAACAATGCCACCATCCAATAGCATTGGATTTTAACTGCCATCACAAATGTTTTTCAAATACTGTGTGATTCAATCCCTCTTGGCACTTTTATTTTATTCAACGCTTCATCTGTCGAATCGGACTTAAGGCTCTCATTCTGTCTTTGATAACTTACACAGTCTTCTGTGTTTGGTCACCCTTTGTACTTGGTAGACCTCCTCGGAAGGACAAGAGTTGGCGCAAATATATGATGCTAGGCAGAGGTGCCCTCAATCCCAAAAATAATTTCTGCTAAGACTTTTATGTCAAGCTGCATATCAAATTCATAAGTTTAACGCAGTTTTTTTTTGCTTTCACAATTTTGTGTGAGTTTTGATGTAATTCTCATCTTCCGATGACATTCAGATCCAGGCTCCTTTTTTTGCCACCCCATTGGCTCCTTAGAAGTCGACATCTGTTCTAGGTCTGCAGATCACCACTACAAAGTCGAAGACTTAGAAGCACTATAAATAGGCGTAAGTGAACAAACATAGTCACCGTAGCATTCCGAACTGTTTGGACCATTAGCCGATCAGCCAGCATGCCACGAAACTTGTAGGCACATGTGGTGCTCTACTTTGTTCAGTCGTGCTTGCTGGAGATCTAGATACCTTTAGACGCAAACAGGTAGGGCGCTGCATACAAGCTGCAAACAGCGAGAATGTCCTCGTGTTTTGTGCAGCATCATTTGCATGGAGAGGATTGCAGAACAGTGCGGAGGTGTGAATGGGTGTTGAATGCAAAGGTCCGATGTTGGACAAAGAAAACTGGAAGCCTTGTCATCTGAAGACGAGAAAGCAGGAGAATGTGAGTGCAACTGCAGTGAGGAAACACACATCAGTGGCAATAAAATAGGGAGGATACATTTGCGATTGGCTTATGCCGTAGTGACGGAGTCGCCAGTCGCCTCAGCTGCACATTGACATTTCATTCTGAACAGTTGTAAACATTGATGGAACCCCAACTCCATTCGCACTGCATCCTTTCATTTACTCCAGCAGACGCAGTTCCCACCATAGCAGGTCTGCTAGCCACGAGCCCCATCACTCCACGCTTCCTGGATATTCTTCTGCGCAAAAAACAGCTTTCGAGATACCATGGCATGATGATAGAAAAGTGAGTAGTTGCAGGCTCCACCTCGACAACCGTAGCCCACAGATGACTGGCATGACGGAAATGATGGCTAGTTAAGACATCCGAAACCACGAACTCGGTGACTGCCGCACGCAAAAGACAAGGGCAGTCCCTAACTTTCTTATAGAATTGTGATGCTTAACAAGGATGGTGTGCTTCTTTTTAGACCTTCATAGCCTGATCACGTCAATAGTCTGCGTGGGAACCTAAATCTCCCTTTCCGAAAGTTAATGAAGGAGCACACCATAATCGAATTTCGCCACATTTTGGCTATGGGTTTAGCTGCTAGTTGTTAGCATTGTCTTTCGATGTCACTTAGGAAGGAAGTTTGGTTTCTGAAACAGCCAACACTTCTTGCAGCCAATCATCCGTCTCACATTTCGGCGTGGCTAGTGGCCCTGGTTTGAACCCCACCATTAGACGAGCTACAGGTCGGAGTGAAGGCAAACGAAAGAATGGTATAACGATCGGGACCTTGCTTCCAACGAATCCAAGGGCGACGCTCAATGTAGCAGCTGCAAGGAGGACTGTTGAACGCGCTCATAACAAGTATCTGTCTGACGGAAAATCTTCATCACATTTTCCCTGTCATACAATGATGACGCCAATTGAGGCTGATAATTTGAATCAGCTTGATCCCTGCTCTTAAATCTGAAAATACACTTATTCTTTATCGACTTTATTACTGCAACCTTTAGTCGATCAGAATGTATGGTAGAGATCTGAACTTAGACCTCACGACAGTTGAATTGAAGTATGTGGGAAGGATGAATAAATGAATGAATGGGCAAGAGAAAGGCTAAAATTGGATTCACAAATAAACAGTGCACTGACTGGTGAATATATTGTCAAAAGTTCGGATAACTGCATGAAAGGGTTTTCATTTTTAAGCTTGGATGGAAATGAATTGCTTGTAACCAGCTCCATTTGTTACTTGGAAAAGCATGGTAGTGAGAGCTTGCTTGAGACGACCCACACTTATCCTAGCACATGTTGAAATGTGTTTGATAAGAAGTTGTCAAGATATCCACAATGAACTGCTTTTTTGATACTTCGCATAACTCTGCCTGAAAGAGTCAACATTGACTGCTATGGAGTAAGGGGGCGTAGGTTAGGATGAGATTGCGCAAGACAGTGTGCAGCGGTAGAGGTCATTTTGGCTTAGCTAACGAATCTAGAGCTACATGGAAAAGACTGTGTATGAAGCGAATATACTTCAACCACCTACGTAGGACGTTTTTGGATACAACTCAAACAACCTTTTGTCAACTGACAGCATAACACACTGCTATGCCTTAAACTACTTCCATCTATCTGCTGGCGCTGTAGACCACTCCTCTAGCTATCTTTACACCACGCACAGGGACGACATGACGTAGCGAAGCCGTCATGTTTACGACGGCAATGTCTTGAACTCAGAAGACCGACCACGTACTTCCGCGATTAGATTCAAACCGTCCTCTAGCCTCAAGGTACATTTAAAGAACATAAATATACCTGACACTCAGCAGCAAAAGTCCTCATTATTGCCATCATTAATGTCGAGATTGACAGTGGCATCGACGCCACACGTGCCTTCACTGAATTCTGACGCCACTCGCTCAGTGTTGCTGCTCACTTTTCTTCCCCATGACCGTTGCAGGCGTCGTCTAACATGCAGGTTGTCGAAGGCGCGAGGACTGGAGCGCAGCAAAAGCTTTTACTGATGGATATCAATTAAGAAAGCGAAGGAAGAGGCACATAGTGTGCACTACTGTATGGCCAGTACCAGATCACGTGCGCACCTACAGCAGACACCAAGCACTAGTGATTTATGTATCCCAATTATTACGCCTCCTTTGATGAAACATGCGCAGGACAAATTGCCACAATGCAGTTAAATCTGGTGGCCATGTAAAAGACAAAGGCTCTATTGCGACATTAAATGCGAGGTTTTTGAGCCTAGAACTCTTTCAATGTGACCACTGCAATTGTAAAACGTGGAAAAGGCGAGTCGGGAATAAGTGGCACAAGCTATATTATAGCCGAATCTCCTTATGAATGCAAATTGAAACTCCACCAAGGAGAAGGGAACAGATCTAAGGTAAAACTAATGCCAGGCTACTAATACAGGGTCAGCTGGAATGTGACGAAGAAGCAATTGAATGCACAAACCAAGAGAGCTTAAATTTGAACAATCTGGGCGTTCGTCGGACTACCGAATCTGCGAGGCTGATTTCCGGAAGACACTAGTGAATGTACGCTGACTCAAAGCATGAGTTCTTAAAAGCTGACAATCTTATTCGTTGTTCCTACAGGAAATGAGACCACATTAGGCCTCTGTCGCTGGACCATGCTAAAATGAGCTGACTTATGCCCTGTCAGCAATCCTAAGCTCCACTCTATGTACTTCATGCATCCCACCCTCACTTTATCTGTTTCCACCATCTAGTTGACCGCAAAGCGTTTTGGCTCGTGCATGTTCGGAACCACAATGGTTAGTTGCAAAAGAATATTAAGGTCCTGCTGTCTTCTCGCATTGAGTTAACCTCTATTCTAAGTAAACATACAACAAGCACAATTATGCACAAAACGATGTTTCCTTTTAGCGTCAAACCTCGGCTTGATTATGGAAAAAACTATAAGTTATTAAGAAGACTTGAAGAAAGACACTGTTTTTGGAGAGCAGGCCTTTGCGGATTAACCATAGGGCCCACAAATTAAGGGACTCTATGAAGCAGCATTGCTGGAAATGTTTCAATTAATTGAAATGAGATGCAAATTGCAGATTTAAACAGGTTTTAAGAAATTGAGATCTTTCTGCAGGCGCATAAGGTGAAAGAAAATGCCAAAAAGCGCAGAGGTAAACAAAATTATTGGGATCTTATTTTGAGGAAATTTAGTTGCATTGGGAATTCTGAACACGTAGACTACCAGCACTGACTTCAATTGGACTGCTATATAAAACAACGCGAAAGGAAATTTGTTTCCTGCCATCCACTTTCAACCAAACATACACCCAACATCACGGTTACAGAGTTTATCACTCTTTCACACTAAAAATAAACTCAGTAAATGGACTAATCAATCACAAAAAATAGTTGAGAAGCTCAAGCTGTAGGTCTTGAGCCAAGGGTAGGGGTTAGACGAATCGCAGACTTGTCGGACATTTCTCTCAGAACTGTGATTACCAGAAAGGAAAGGAAGTAGAGGTTGTGATACAACCTGGCGAAGCTCGATGGGTAGAATACCGAATGCGATCACTGGAACAAAACATTTAAATTCTGACCTCGCCGTAAATGCGGCCATATTCTCATTGTCATGAAAACATCCATAAATCACACGCGAAAGTGAATTTTCAGTCGTAGAAAGTGGCCACCGCTATCATAATTGGGCATATGAGTGGGAGAGCAAAGGAAAGAATGAACGGATGGGACTCAAGGAGGAAGATTTGTGAATTTAGCTGTCAATGTTACAAAGTGCGGAAACACGTTATGAGTCAAATGCGTGAAGTTTATTGCATCAAATCAAAACTGCACCTATGACCACAAATAGCAAGGTAGGAAGCCATATTGACGTGCACTTCTACATAAGTGACAGAGGAGTTCAGAAGGAAGGTTCAATCGGTTGTGCCCCTGTGGGATGTGTGGGGTCAGTGCAGTATGCTGCTACCCTTCAATTCAAGCCTGCATGGAGAAGGCGAAGTCTTTTGTTCCCATTTTACACCTTAGGCTTTGTCAGCAGAAATCGACGCCAAATTAAATTGTGGTCGTAAACGATTCGCGGACACCAAATTGTCAATAGTACGAAACGCGGTGTTAAAAAATCTTCATAGCTTCTCTCACAGCGACGGTTGCTTTAGTGCTGATTTCATTGGCACACAAGAACCGTCCCGGGTATAAAGGACAGGGACTTGTTAACAAAGATGGCTGTGAGAAGAGTGATTTAGGCGTGTTTGGTTTGCAAATTGGCGTTAACTCTAAAATTGCGCGTTTTCATATGCACTCATATTAACACGCAGGTATTGAATGCTGCGGCAACTCGCGGTTTCACTAAAATGAGGTATGCAACCCAAAATTGTGGCGTCGCTGATGACTGCGACTCATCTGTGATTGTTAAGTTTGTTTGCGGCTTGACAATGTGTAAATTTGACTGTGTTGGTAGCTAATCTGAACCGGTTATGTCATGAGCAGCATCCTCCTTAAGTGCAGGCTGAAATTCGGCCTTTAAATCACCGCCTTTATTCGATAATTAGTGGCTTCCAGTTTGTGTGTATCGCCAAGCACTTCTGCTTCCAGGATAAGATTCGAGGCTTCAGAAGTCTACATCATCCTATCGATGCTTCGTATTTGTACTTGGTCAATGAGAACGGTATGTGAATGCGGTGACAATGGTGTGCAGGATATGCTGATGGGCAATGTTGAATTTAATGCAATGTGTGCGGAATGGTCAGCATACTTTGGCTTTGGATACCGTGAACCTTGGCTATAAAGATTAATCCAAGTAAACATTCAAAGACAAATGAATTTTGTTTTACCCATTTATTTGAGGTGCTATTTGTGTTGACTGTAGCAACTAAGGTTCGGTGGTTCGACATCCATATTCATAAATTCTTAATACGCCTACACGTTTGTAGTGAGCCATCGTGTGGAAACAGCCATTTCGCCTTCCCATTGCCACTGCATTTAGGCACAGCCTACAGATGTGAAGAAGCCCCATCTTTAGATGCCAGCTATCGCACACCCTCGAGAAGAACCAGAAAGCAGGAGATCCCTGCACACCTAATCTTGCCTCAAGTCGTTTGTGAAGTGTTGGCAAATGGAAGGCAAGATTAGTTCCGACATTTGTAGATAGGAGAGAAGGAAAATGAGGCGTAATACATTGAGATGATGTAATGAACGGGCTCCATTGGCTGAGGTGGACTAGATGATCCCATCTTTGGTCACTGTCTCACCTTGTATGTTTCTGTGAAATGCTAACTGAAGGAATGGGAATCCCAGTACCGAGCGTTTGAAAGAAATCGCAGTGGACCAGGTCAGCATCAAGCAGCACGGTGGACGACAAAACGTTATCAAGAAGCACTTAATCGTATCTAAGAGTATTTAGCGTAGAAGAATTCATTTTAAATATTGGTCTACACTGCTATTTGCTTCCTCTTTACAAGTTCTATTTCCAAGCGATGGTCTCTAACACACCTGGATGCCTTGAATGATAAATCGCTTCGGATAAAGAGGACTACTGCTTCGGAAAGCTATTTAAACTGCGGCTTGGTTAGATTTCGTGGTCTACGAATTACATTACTCTTGAAGATAGGGAAGCTGTATTCTGCTAACTGTACTGACCTTGGGTTGGGTGAAAATGCTTTGATATTTAGACATTTTCCACTTTCTACACAATTCTTCAAAGCTGACGTTTGAAGACACTAATACGTCCTCACCTCAGTGACGCATTTTCTTATAAGGCTGAGACTATTTCATGCCTTCATGACGCACATAAGTTTAGCCAGAGTGTTACTCTATCCCACCCATTGACGGCCGTAGCGTAGCTAGCCCCCCTTTCCAACTTCTTTCTTCCTAAGCTCTTCAGAACTCAACGTCACATACAGGCTATGCGAACCACTTCTCGTTACAAGGGCGGATTGTTTTGTGCCCATCTCACTATTCCTATTAAAATTTTCTTTGAAGCATGATCATTTTCGTCAAATGCTCAAATAAACGTGGCTTCAATTCAATGCACGTAAGCTTCGCTCGTTTTGTGAACTGACAATTCATATCAAGTAAGGAACATTGATAAAACAAAACCATCACCAGCGGCTAAAGCATGAGTTCACAAATGTACCGAGAAGGAGGAAATGGCAAGAGCGTCACCACAAGCAATCCAGCTTAAGGTGTGCGAAGTACCATCATGTGAGGACCACAGGAGCATACAGCTAAACGTCAATTCCGCATAAGCTAACAGATAAATTCCATTTAATCCCTTTTCTAAGGCTAGGCACCCACTAAGTACACCCCAAAGCGATACGCCAGGTGCTTCTAGAGAGGTAAGACATCTGTCGAACGATTTATTGCAAGGCAATGCGTCACAGTTGTGCCCATGTGCATAAGACAAAACAAGTATATGCACACTCACATGTACAGCAAAGGATTTCAGAAAGCTAGTTTCTTCATCATCAGATAGAGATGCTTTCCGACTTGAAAACCTTGGAGATTACTCGCATCTCCTGTAAGCTGCATTAACATCCCCCGAAGGAGACATAGCAAGCCAGCCTATTAGTATCGTCAGAGCCATCCTGACTTTCGATGCGATAAATCTTCCCATAACACACGTAGTCAAACTCTGCCATTTTGCTGTTATCCAGCCGACCGTCCAACTCTTCTGAAGCAACCTCGTCGTTGTCCTCATTATCAGCAGTGTTGGGGACATCATTCAGCAGCGACTTCGTTAAAACCAGACGAAATTTCTCTCCCTTGCTAAGAGGATATAACTGGGAGTGTATATCGAGAATCAAGCTCATCTTAAAGGATTCGCTTTCCCCAAAAATGCGTGAAACTTTGTCGAACCTCTTTCCATCTTTATCTACATCTTTGACATCAAAAATGTCTTCAAGAAGAGCAGTCATAACTGGAGGGATGGAGGCACGAACACGAGCGTCGCCCAACTCAAGATAAGCGCCTGAACCTCAATGTGTCAGAACAAATTATATTGAAGACGTAAAAAAAACCTTCCATTAAAAATTATGCAGAGTAATGTGTCTTAACGTATTAGTTGTGATTAGGTAGCATCAATTATACATTTTACATGTTTTGATTAGTATTAACCCCAATCATTTCCTTATAAAAACTCATCTTAACAAGGTTTTTTTCCGGAGTCTATCGCTGACTAGTATGCATGCTTTAAAAACTCCTGCGCCGTACTATGACCAGAATTCCAACGCTTAATTATATTTCTTAACACATTTGCAGAAAGTGCCTCTGTATGGTCTTTTTTAATCTCTCAAAAAATTTTTAGAATCAACCTACTAGTTAAGTCCTAATCTCCAAGCATTCTCTGATTTGAACATAATTTGTGGTGAATACTGTAATACATAATTCTTTAAATGCGCTTTGTAGGCCAGGGGCGGGAAGTCAATTTGAACCGCGTGGCGGAGCAGCGCGGAGACTCGCTGGAGCGCGGCACATCCTCGGCCTGAACCCCATATCTCGCCTAGCTGTATTTATCACCCCATATACATAAAAGATGTCTAAACGTATACAGACTTCTACTATCAAGGGTAACCAGGAGGGAGAGGAGGAACCCTCTAAAAATACGCCTTTCATTTAAGACGTTGTTCGCAAGCTAGGGTTTTCGCAGCGTTTTTTGCGTTCCTATTGATGTCAATTTGATGTTTAAGTACACCAGTTATTAGTTTAAGGTTGCATTTAGTTGTTGATGCGCGAACTATGACCAAATGTAAGGGAGCGTATCAATGCTGATTTCACTCCTAAAATCGTTGCAATATGTTTTTTGCAAGCTAAGATAAGCAAATTTGGAAACCAGGCCACAAACGTGAAGGATTCTGATATCTTTGGTTGCACAAACAATATAACAAATTATTTTGTTTGCAAGATTTCTGATACTAAATATTTGCTTTAAGCCCATAAATCTGATATGCAGCTAAACATAAAATCGTAGCAGAAATTATTTGTGAGTGTTGAAAGCACCTCTGCCTAGCGTCATATTTTTGCTCCAACTCTTGTCCGTCTCCGGAGGTCTGCGAAGTACAGAGAGTGACCAAACACAGAAGACTCCGTAATTAATCAAAGAAAGTATGAGAGCTTTAAGTCCGATTCGACGAACAAAGTGTTGAATGGAAAACAGTGTCGAGAAGGATTGAATCACAAAGCATTTGAAGAAACATTTGCGATGGCAGTTAAAATCCAATGCTATTGGACGATGTCATTATTAACATTAGAAAATGATCCATTCGAAAATGTGCGGTCTAGTCGAAATTAAAGTTCAAAGTGTCATCGTCATCACCCTTATCATATGCTCCTGCTAAGGCAATCCACTTATTTTTCTCTTTCTTCTCAAGATCGCTGTAGGTTTCTCACTACTGGTTAATTAAGCCAGAAAGAAAAATTTGTCTCGCGAATAGAAAACGCAATAAGAGCATCTCGCCCACACATTACTGTTGTGCCTAAGTCGGAAGGAGACGGTCAAATTGAGACCACTTTTGATGTGCGGCCGTTTCCCATCGTCTTTGATTGAATTGGAGGTAAGTTGGTAGCTTGGCACTGCAATCACATTCTACAATTATAATGGACTCATCTCAGTTGTCAAAACAATTCCTAGCTCTGGCTTGACATCCATTGATGAAGCAGCACCTGGAAGTAATTAAGCAGACTTTTTATCAATGTGGTAAAATGGGGTTGTCATTTGAGCTGTGGAAATTCTGCTGAACGTTCTGCGCATGTTGATGACCAACTACTCTAAAAAAGGTTTTGATAGGACTGAAGATAAGGTGATTATTTAGCCTCATTTACCTTCAATTCACTAGCGATGAATTTGTGCAAGGCTCATTAGCTGAACACAACATGTCTCTTTGGACACTCACACACGGAAGGCAGGTTCCCTTTCGCATCAGTGCCTTTTGATCCACCCACGTAGAAGGTTACTTAAAATCCTCAAGTTCGAACCCATGTCAGTCGCTTTCACTGATGCCAGTGTTGTGGAAGTGGACGACGGTGTCGATGCCGTTGCTGCGAACGATGGGTTGGGGTACGATTATCAACATCGAGTCCAGCGTCGTTTACTCTAGACCAGTCTTCCTACTAGGCTGAGGTCCCACATCCCCCTTCGATTTGCTATACGTGAAATTTCACAAGGAGCGCAGAAGTAGCATGAGCGAACGAGGTGATGAAGAAGGAAAAACTGACGCTAGACCATTTCTGAGAAAAGAATATTGTAATGGAAATTCACTTAATTTCCATCACACATGGGCGGTGCGGGACTTAAGACAGCATGGACGCCAAATCCAATCTCTGCTGCACCGTCAAAAGCACAAGCCGCACGTGTAGAGAGACAACGAAGTTCTGTCAAATAAGGACTTCCATCACGGTGCCTTGATCGTTGCGTTGTTTATTAAATGACACCGAGTTGTATGCATCAAACCATATCCCTCCCCCTAAAATATTTTTTTCGGATCTTGTAGATGCCTGAACTTTTTCGACGAATTGCTGTTTAGTTTTCATGTTTCCTTACCAACCGAGTTTACGTAAGGATGCAATTGATGAACCCTGGAACCGGCGTAAACCGATCACTCTAAGGATGCAAGAGTGAAGTCGCAGCAATGGAATTTCATTTCAGCATACGTTTCGGACGAAGCACACAGTTGCTTTCTTAACAGCGCCATGCCTTCATCTTAATAGCAATAGAGAAGGATTAGGCTGATCGAGTCTATTCGCATCAAATTTTGCGAATGTGGAGGGGTAGCGCTGAGATCAGCATTTGGCGCATAACTTGGAACTACTACCTACTAAGTGGCAGCAGATTTAAACGGCCAAATTTCAACAGTACAGATTTTAACTTATCTCATTGCTATAAGTGATTGTAACACAAGGAAATGCAAAGTATCTAAGAATACCTCATAATACGGCTAGACGAGTGAATTCGCGTGTGACTGTTGTCTCGCTGGAAAAGGGGTCGCCTGTATGCTGTGCATGTTCGTCAATCCAGGACAAAGTTTATATTTAGATTTTCTGTGCATTTATGCTTACATACCGAGTCGTAAAACAGTCTGGAAGAGTGCACTTTTATTTACTTGTTCCTTCCTCATCAATACCACTAGCTTCCGCCCATTTACTTATCACCTATTTTTAGTCAATGCTCACACATCAAATTCACAACTCGACATATTGCCTTCGACAAAGGTGACCTCTTTCGTTCAAGTGCTTGGCAAAATATCTTTACTATCGATGAGACAGTTTTGAGTGGACTGGATTCAACACTTATCTCCTACCTTAGTGTCCATCTCCTTGAAAGGAGTCGATGAAATTTACAGGGATCATTATTTTGTGTTTGTAATATAATGGACGGAGAACGAGGGTCAGGATGGCACGACTCTCTCAGCATACAGACAGGTGACAACTGTTCCGCCTCTCTCACCGAACAGGTGCGCTCTTGCACACACATTTCGCATCAGCCTTCGTATCCTTCACCATCATTCCCGACGTTTATCTTGTTGATGACGGACGCAAGTCAATCTTCGGATGCGGAAGTTGATGTACCTTTGCACGAATGCATCATGCTGTGATAAAGGATGATTGCCTGGGGAAGAACTCAGTTTTCCGAAAGAGGTATTTCTATGGTGCAAATGCGTCTTGTTTAACAATGTGCTTTAGGCACCGCGATCGATTGAATAGTTTGTGCTAAGTTTCCTCCATGGAAGAGGCTGGTCGAGTTGTGTTTGCATTCGTAATGCGAAAGAAGTCTACTTTAAGCTAGCGTGACCAAGATCACCATGCTCGTTCAAAGACAACAAATGAGGAAGTTTTTATTTAATCATTCTAATCAATATAAGAAAACGAAGGATAGGAAGGCAAGAATAAGCACCTGAGGTTTGAAATAAGTGTTTTACCTAAAGTGGCTTAAGGCGAAGAACATTTTTACAATGTAGATTGATCCTAGGGAAAGCAGATTTATCGAACTGCTGCATCGACGAATTCTATTGCATCTGCTGGGAAAATAACCCATCTGATAAAAGAGATTATTAAAAATGAGGTTATAAAGCCATCGAATTCACTACAATTCCCCTTTTCCATCCAAGAAGAAAAACCGCCAAATTTAATTGTATCTTTTAAACGAAGGGAACTTGAGCGCAGTATTAAAATGAAGCCTAATTTCTATAATAAAGTCCTACGTAACATGCTGATCACCTACATTTGAGGATAGTTAGTGAGGAATACACGGCCACAATTCAACACATTCGCTATGGCTGTCGCTGTCGCAAAGGCGATCCAAGATGGGAAACTGAAGTTCTTTATGCCATATATTAACGTTGTCTTTAAATTACGTACAAAAGAATTATTCTTGAAACGCTAGGATTAAGTCACTTATGTCACTTCACTTCATCCAGATGTAAGACTGCATTCTTGCCTTTTCCGCGCAAGCGCTCGATCCACCGCAAGATCCTTTCCGACCTTCAAGAGGATGAGAAATGAGCTGGTCAAGGTGCTTTCTTACAAATCCATTTGTAAGACAGGATGTGGGCTTTCTCATTGTACGCAGTCTTTTTTTCACTTTCGTCATCTGTTTGCACTAAAAAAGTAAATGAGTCAAAGGTCGAGTTCGTGTTCTCTAAAACACGAAATAATGAGAGAAAGCAGCGGCCTTACAGTTTCATCGTTGAGACAGAACCATTGATCGTTAGGCGTCTGATGAAGGCCGCTTAGTGCCCGCACTATGAGTTCTCACCTCGGTGGTTGACGATGGCGTATAGGTCGCGTTCTACAGGTGACAAACGCCAGTCAGCCATGTGTGGACTGGAGTTGAAAACGGCAGAAGAGTCTTCGAGGTTCTTTGACTACTGATTCTTCTGAATGAATATAGTGGAATGATAATTGCTAAAGTGGATGCTAAGACGGAAGCAACAAAAACCTCTTCAAACAACCATGCGGCCGACACTGATTTATGTATTCTACACTTACATTTATTTGAACTGGTTCGACGTCGAAACTGTGTATGACTTTGAACATTATAAGTCCCAGACATAGATGCTGCATTAAGCGGTGAATTTACTAGCCTGCCTAAGTGGACAATGAGAATGGGGGTCGCTCGATGGATGCGAGTGAGCCTGGCGTCTCCTGTGTATCGAGCCAAATTCTCCTATAGTAAAAAGTACAGTCAGCGGAGTTTAAAAGTTAATTCGTTATTTGAGTAGTGCCCTAAAATAGTACCTGCAACGTCTTCGATTCAGACACATCCAAGGACAAATTGATTTAGCAATCACGTGACACGGAGACTGCGTTGCCAACACAGCACTGTTCTACAAGCAAAACGGGGCAATGTTGCATGGGTGGTGTGCATGATGGGCACGTAGGAAAGATAGATAGCACCAAACCTACCTAAGTCACTGTTTGACCAACATAGAGCTTCCGAATGATGCTATAATTGGCAGAGTTAAGGTTCGCCTCTCCTTTGCCATGTCTGCATTTGCTTTCCTGAAGTTGAGCAAAGCCAAGAAATATTCATGAGCATCTTCATATCGATCAAGTTACAGGGATCTGTAGACCACTACAAGGAAACAAAAGTCGCAGATAAATCAACTCATCCATGTCGCTATCAGCTCAATGCCTTCCAACGCATAAACTCACCTGGCACAGTGGATGAATTTATCGTTGGCAATACCACTCAAAGCTTTCGCTGCATTATTTGCATCTTATAGCTTTCGAAGAGCAAAGAGGCCACGAAAAGAGTTGAAGCCTGATATGAACAGAAAATTCAACTTCACCGCCATCTGAGTAGTGGCGATACAAATAAGCCGTGAGTTGTCCCATAGCTTTCAGAGACTGCAAAACTGCATTGACGTAGCAGTTGCTGTCACAGTTGTTGAGCCCCGAACATGCTTAGTGAAGGCCAAGTGACCACCTTTGACTAATTTGACAGCTTTGAATGCCGAGATCTGTAGAAGCGGCATCACACAAATTGGACTGTGACACTATCACCCACGTTGAAGTTCCATTTTACAAAAGATAGGATTAATTAAAAGCATTCTAGTCTAATAAGGGCTATACAGAATTAGACAAGTCCTTAACAAGAGCACATTGACGCAACAAAGCTAGGTGGTGTGAATTAGACAAGTCAGTAGCGTATAAATCCTAAAGAAGAACGAGTGAAAGATAAGACAGACTGATTTCCTGCCCGGAAATAAGGATCACGATTTTCTCATTTCTCTGCGATTCATTTCAATTCCGTGGCCAAATCACCTGCGGAGGCTTACGCGTTCAATTATCTAAATGTGATCAACCGATGAGAAAGAGGTATCAGACGTGATTGTAACTTACGACTTAATAGGTCAGGACATCTCTTCATCGAGGTGCTAATGGGATGTCTGATATTGATGATTCTATTTTAGTACAGTTGTAGAGGATCTTTACGACGGAAAATTAGAGAGAAGTGTGGCAAATAGGATCTCTATATGCCGAAGTGACGTAAGCGAATTTCGACCCCACTAAATGCAATTTCGTGATGATGATCTACACTTCACTACGAATTCCTCCAAATCTAAAATGTAATTTTGAAGCAGTGATCTACACTGCATTCCATTGCTGCGACTTCACTCTTGCATCCTTAGAGTGATCGGTTTACGCCGGTTCCAGGGTCCATCAATTGCATCCTTACGTAAACTCGGTTGGTAAGGAAAGATGAAAAATAAACAGCAATTCGTCAAAAAAGTTCAGGCATCTACAAGATCCGAAAAAAATATTATAGGGGGAGGGACATGGTTTGATCCACACAACTCGGTGTCATTTAATAAACAACGCAACGATCAAGGCACCGTGATGGAAGTCCTTATTTGACAGAACTTCGTTGTCTCTCTACACGTGCGGCTTGTGCTTTTGACGGTGCAGCAGAGATTGGATTTGGCGTCCATGCTGTCTTAAGTCCCGCACCACCAATGTGTGATGGAAATTAAGTGAATTTCCATCACAATTTTCTTTTCTCAGAAATGGTCTAGCGTCAGTTTTTCCTTCTTCATCACCTCATTCGCTCATGCTACTTCTGCGCTCGTTGTGAAATTTCACGTATAGCAAATCGAAAGGGGATGTGGGACCTCAGCCCAGTAGGAAGACTGGTCTAGAGTGGACGACGCTGGACTCGATGTTGATAATCGTACCCCAACCCATCGTTCGCAGCAACGGCATCGACACCGTCGTCCACTTCCACAATACTGGCATCAGTGAAAGCGACTGACATGGGTTCGAACTTGAGGATTTTAAGTAACCTTCTACGTGGGTGGATCAAAAGGCACTGATGCGAAAGGGAACCTGCCTTTCGTGTGTGAGTGTCCAAAGAGACATGTTGTGTTCAGCTAATGAGCCTTGCACAAATTCATCGCTAGTGATTTGAAGGTAAATGAGGCTAAATAATCACCTTATCTTCAGTCCTATCAAAACCTTTTTTAGAGTAGTTGGTCATCAACATGCGCAGAACGTTCAGCAGAATTTCCACAGCTCAAATGACAACCCCATTTTACCACATTGATAAAAAGTCTGCTTAATTACTTCCAGGTGCTGCTTCATCAATGGATGTCAAGCCAGAGCTAGGAAATGTTTTGACAACTGAGATGAGTCCATTATAATTGTAGAATGTGATTGCAGTGCCAAGCTACCAACTTACCTCCAATTCAATCAAAGACGATGGGAAACGGCCGCACATCAAAAGTGGTCTCAATTTGCCCGTACCCTTTGACTTAGGTTCAACAGTAATGTGTGGGCGAGATGCTCTTATTGCGTTTTCTATTCGCGAGACAAATTTTTCTTTCTGGCTTAAATAACCAGTAATGAGAAATCTACAGCTACCTTGAGAAGAAAGAGAAAACAAAGAGGATTGCATTAGCAGGAGCATATGATAAGGGTGATGACGATGACACTTTGAACTTTAATTTCGACTAGACCGCACATTTTCGAATGGGTCATTTTCTAATGTTAATAATGACATCGTCCAATAGCATTGGATTTTAACTGCCATCGCAAATGTTTCTTCAAATGCTTTGTGATTCAATCCTTCTCGACACTGTTTTCCATTCAGCACTTTGTTCGCCGAATCGGACTTAAAGCTCTCATACTTTCTTTGATTAATTACGGAGTCTTCTGTGTTTGGTCACTCTCTGTACTTCGCAGACCTCCGGAGAAGGACAAGAGTTGGAGCAAAAATATGACGCTAGGCAGAGGTGCTCTCAACACTCACAAATAATTTCTGCTACGATTTTATGTTTAGCTGCATATCAGATTTATGGGCTTAAAGCAAATATTTAGTATCAGAAATCTTGCAAACATAAAATAATTTGTTATATTGTATGTGCAACCAAAGATATCAGAATCCTTCACGTTTGTGGCCTGATTTCCAAACTTGCTTATCTTAGCTTGCAAAAAGCATATTGCAACGATTTTAGGAGTGAAATCAATATTGATACGCTCCCTTACATTTGGTCATAGTTCGCGCATCAACAACTAAATGCAGCCTTAAGCTAATAACTGGTGTACTTAAACATCAAATTGACATCGATAGGAACGCAAAAAACGCTGCAAAAACCTTATTTTGCGAGCAACGTCTTAAATGAAAGGCGTATTTGTAGAGGGTTTCTCCTCTCCCTCCTGGTTACCCTTGATAGTAGAAGTCTGTATACGTTTAGACATCTTTTATGCATATGGGGTGATAAATATAGCTAGGCGAGATATGGGGTTCAGGCCGAGGATGTGCCGCGCTCCAGCGAGTCTCCGCGCTGCTCTGCCACGTGGTTCAAATTGGCTTCCCGCCTCTGGCCTACAAAGCGCATTCAAAGGATTATGTATTACAGTATTCACCACAAATTATGTTCAAATCAGAGAAGGCTTGGAGATTAGGACTTAACTAGTAGGTTGATTCTAAAAAATTGTTGAGAGATTAAAAAAGACCACACAGAGGCACTTTCTGCAAATATGTTAAGAAATATAATTAAGTGGTGGAATTTCGGTCATAGTGTGGCGCAGGAGTTTTGTAAGGCATACATATTAGTCAGCGATAGACTCCGGAAAAAACCTTGTTAAGATGAGTTTTAAAAGCACATGATTGGGGTTAGTACTAATCAAAACATGTAAAATGTACAATTGATGCTACCTAATCACAAGTAATACGTTAAGACACATTACTCCACATAATTTTCAATGGAAGGTTTTTTTTACGTCTTCAATATAATTTGTTCTGACACATTGAGGCTCAGGCGCTTATCTTGAGTTGGGCGACGCTCGTGTTCGTGCTTACATCTCTCCAGTCATGACTGCTCTTCTTGAAGACATTTTTGATGTCAAAGATGTAGATAAAGATGGAAAGAGGTTTGACAAAGTTTCACGCATTTTTGGGGAAAGCGAATCCTTTAAGATGGGCTTGATTCTCGATATACACTCCCAGTTATATCCTCTTAGCAAGGGAGAGAAATTTCGTCTGGTTTTAACGAAGTCGCTGCTGAATGATGTCCCCAACACTGCTGATAATGAGGACAACGACGAGGTTGCCTCAGAAGAGTTGGACGGTCGGCTGGATAACAGCAAAATGGCAGAGTTTGACTACGTGTGCTATGGGAAAATTTATCGCATCGAAAGTCAGGATGGCTCTGACGATACTAATAGGCTGGCTTGCTATGTCTCCTTCGGGGGGATGTTAATGCAGCTTACGGGAGATGCGAGTAATCTCCAAGGTTTTCAAGTCGGAAAGCATCTCTATCTGATGATGAAGAAACTAGCTTTCTGAAATCCTTTGCTGTACATGTGAGTGTGCATATACTTGTTTTGTCTTATGCACATGGGCACAACTGTGACGCATTGCCTTGCAATAAATCGTTCGACAGATGTCTTACCTCTCTAGAAGCACCTGGCGTATCGCTTTGGGGTGTACTTAGTGGGTGCCTAGCCTTAGAAAAGGGATTAAATAGAATTTATCTGTTAGCTTATGCGGAATTGACGTTTCGCTGTATGCTCCTGTGGTCCTCACATGATGGTACTTCGCACACCTTAAGCTGGATTGCTTGTGGTGACGCTCTTGCCATTTCCTCCTTCTCGGTACATTTGTGAACTCATGCTTTAGCCGCTGGTGATAATTTTGTTTTATCAATGCTTCTTACTTACTTGATATGAATTGTCAGTTCACAAAACGAGCGAAGCTTACGTGCATTGAATTGAAGCCACGTTTATCTGAGCATTTGACGAAAATGATCATGCTTCAAAGAAAATTTTAATAAGAATAGTGAGATGGGCACAAAACAATCCGCCCTTGTAACTAGAAGTGGTTCGCATAGCCTGTATGCGACGTTGAGTTCTGAAGAGCTTAGGAAGAAAGAAGTTGGAAAGGGGGGCTAGCTACGCTACGGCCGTCAATGGGTGGGATAGAGTAACACTCTGGCTAAACTTATGTGCGTCATGAACGCATGAAATAGTTTCAGCCTTATAAGAAAATGCGTCACTGAGGTGAGGACGTATTAGTGTCTTCAAACGTCAGCTTTGAAGAATTGTGTAGAAAGTGGAAAATGTCTAAATATCAAAGCAAATTCACCCAACCCAAGGTCAGTACAGTCAGCAGAATACAGCTTCCCTATCTTCAAGAGTAATGTAATTCGTAGACCACGAAATCTAACCAAGCCGCAGTTTAAATAGCTTTCCGAAGCAGTAGTCCTCTTTATCCGAAGCGATTTATCATTCAAGGCATCCAGGTGTGTTAGAGACCATCGCTTGGAAATAGAACTTGTAAAGAGGAAGCAAATAGCAGTGTAGACCAATATTTAAAATGAATTCATCTACGCTAAATACTCTTAGATACGATTAAGTGCTTCTTGATAACGTTTTGTCGTCCACCGTGCTGCTTGATGCTGACCTGGTCCACTGCGATTTCTTTCAAACGCTCGGTACTGGGATTCCCATTCCTTCAGTTAACATTTCACAGAAACATACAAGGTGAGACAGTGACCAAAGATGGGATCATCTAGTCCACCTCAGCCAATGGAGCCCGTTCATTACATCATCTCAATGTATTACGCCTCATTTTCCTTCTCTCCTATTTACAAATGTCGGAACTAATCTTGCCTTCCATTTGCCAACACTTCACAAACGACTTGAGGCAAGATTAGGTGTGCAGGGATCTCCTGCTTTCTGGTTCTTCTCGAGGGTGTGCGATAGCTGGCATCTAAAGATGGGGCTTCTTCACATCTGTAGGCTGTGCCTAAATGCAGTGGCAATGGGATGGCGAAATGGCTGTTTCCACACGATGGCTCACTACAAACGTGTAGGCGTATTAAGAATTTATGAATATGGATGTCGAACCACCGAACCTTAGTTGCTACAGTCAACACAAATAGCACCTCAAATAAATGGGTAAAACAAAATTAATTTGTCTTTGAATGTTTACTTGGATTAATCTTTATAGCCAAGGTTCACGGTATCCAAAGCCAAAGTATGCTGACCATTCCGCACACATTGCATTAAATTCAACATTGCCCATCAGCATATCCTGCATACCATTGTCACCGCATTCACATACCGTTCTCATTGACCAAGTACAAATACGAAGCATCGATAGGATGATGTAGACTTCTGAAGCGGCGAATCTTATCCTGGAAGCAGAAGTGCTTGGCGATACACACAAACTGGAAGCCACTAATTATCGAATAAAGGCGGTGATTTAAAGGCCGAATTTCAGCCTGCACTTAAGGAGGATGCTGCTCATGACATAACCGGTTCAGATTAGCTACCAACACAGTCAAATTTACACATTGTCAAGCCGCAAACAAACTTAACAATCACAGATGAGTCGCAGTCATCAGCGACGCCACAATTTTGGGTTGCATACCTCATTTTAGTGAAACCGCGAGTTGCTGCAGCATTCAATACCTGCGTGTTAATATGAGTGCATATGAAAACGCGCAATTTTAGAGTTAACGCCAATTTGCACACCAAACACGCCTAAATCACTCTTCTCACAGCCATCTTTGTTAACAAGTCCCTGTCCTTTATACCCAGGACGGTTCTTGTGTGCCAATGAAATCAGCACTAAAGCAACCGTCGCTGTGAGAGAAGCTATGAAGATTTTTTAACACCGCGTTTCGTACTGTTGACAATTTGGTGTCCGCGAATCGTTTACGACCACAATTTAATTTGGCGTCGATTTCTGCTGACAAAGCCTAAGGTGTAAAATGGGAACAAAAGACTTCGCCTTCTCCATGCAGGCTTGAATTGAAGGGTAGCAGCATACTGCACTGACCTCACACATCCCACAGGGGCACAACCGATTGAACCTTCCTTCTGAACTCCTCTGTCAATTATGTAGAAGTGCACGTCAATATGGCTTCCTACCTTGCTATTTGTGGTCATAGGTGCAGTTTTGATTTGATGCAATAAACTTCACGCATTTGACTCATAACGTGTTTCCGCACTTTGTAACATTGACAGCTAAATTCACAAATCTTCCTCCTTGAGTCCCATCCGTTCATTCTTTCCTTTGCTCTCCCACTCATATGCCCAATTATGATAGCAGTGGCTACTTTCTACGACTGAAAATTCACTTTCGCGTGTGATTTATGGATGTTTTCATGACAATGAGAATATGGCCGCATTTACGGCGAGGTCAGAATTTAAATGTTTTGTTCCAGTGATCGCATTCGGTATTCTACCCATCGAGCTTCGCCAGGTTGTATCACAACCTCTACTTCCTTTCCTTTCTGGTAATCACAGTTCTGAGAGAAATGTCCGACAAGTCTGCGATTCGTCTAACCCCTACCCTTGGCTCAAGACCTACAGCTTGAGCTTCTCAACTATTTTTTGTGATTGATTAGTCCATTTACTGAGTTTATTTTTAGTGTGAAAGAGTGATAAACTCTGTAACCGTGATGTTGGGTGTATGTTTGGTTGAAAGTGGATGGCAGGAAACAAATTTCCTTTCGCGTTGTTTTATATAGCAGTCCAATTGAAGTCAGTGCTGGTAGTCTACGTGTTCAGAATTCCCAATGCAACTAAATTCCCTCAAAATAAGATCCCAATAATTTTGTTTACCTCTGCGCTTTTTGGCATTTTCTTTCACCTTATGCGCCTGCAGAAAGATCTCAATTTCTTAAAACCTGTTTAAATCTGCAATTTGCATCTCATTTCAATTAATTGAAACATTTCCAGCAATGCTGCTTCATAGAGTCCCTTAATTTGTGGGTTCTATGGTTAATCCGCAAAGGCCTGCTCTCCAAAAACAGTGTCTTTCTTCAAGTCTTCTTAATAACTTATAGATTTACCATAATCAAGCCGAGGTTTGACGCTAAAAGGAAACATCGTTTTGTGCATAATTGTGCTTGTTGTATGTTTACTTAGAATAGAGGTTAACTCAATGCGAGAAGACAGCAGGACCTTAATATTCTTTTGCAACTAACCATTGTGGTTCCGAACATGCACGAGCCAAAACGCTTTGCGGTCAACTAGATGGTGGAAACAGATAAAGTGAGGGTGGGATGCATGAAATACATAGAGTGGAGCTTAGGATTGCTGACAGGGCATAAGTCAGCTCATTTTAGCATGGTCCAGCGACAGAGGCCTAATGTGGTCTCATTTCCTGTAGGAACAACGAATAAGATTGTCAGCTTTTAAGAACTCATGCTTTGAGTCAGTGTACATTCACTAGTGTCTTCCGGAAATCAGCCTCGCAGATTCGGTAGTCCGACGAACGCCCAGATTGTTCAAATTTAAGCTCTCTTGGTTTGTGCATTCAATTGCTTCTTCGTCACATTCCAGCTGACCCTGTATTAGTAGCCTGGCATTAGTTTTACCTTAGATCTGTTCCCTTCTCCTTGGTGGAGTTTCAATTTGCATTCATAAGGAGATTCGGCTATAATATAGCTTGTGCCACTTATTCCCGACTCGCCTTTTCCACGTTTTACAATTGCAGTGGTCACATTGAAAGAGTTCTAGGCTCAAAAACCTCACATTTAATGTCGCAATAGAGCCTTTGTCTTTTACATGGCCACCAGATTTAACTGCATTGTGGCAATTTGTCCTCCGCATGTTTCATCAAAGGAGGCGTAATAATTGGGATACATAAATCACTAGTGCTTGGTGTCTGCTGTAGGTGCGCACGTGATCTGGTACTGGCCATACAGTAGTGCACACTATGTGCCTCTTCCTTCGCTTTCTTAATTGATATCCATCAGTAAAAGCTTTTGCTGCGCTCCAGTCCTCGCGCCTTCGACAACCTGCATGTTAGACGACGCCTGCAACGGTCATTTGGAAGAAAAGTGAACAGCAACACTGAGCGAGTGGCGTCAGAATTCAGTGAAGGCACGTGTGGCGTCGATGCCACTGTCAATCTCGACATTAATGATGGCAATAATGAGGACTTTTGCTGCTGAGTGTCAGGTATATTTATGTTCTTTAAATGTACCTTGAGGCTAGAGGACGGTTTGAATCTAATCGCGGAAGTACGTGGTCGGTCTTCTGAGTTCAAGACATTGCCGTCGTAAACATGACGGCTTCGCTACGTCATGTCGTCCCTGTGCGTGGTGTAAAGATAGCTAGAGGAGTGGTCTACAGCGCCAGCAGATAGATGGAAGTAGTTTAAAGCATAGCAGTGTGTTATGCTGTCAGTTGACAAAAGGTTTTTTGAGTTGTATCCAAAAACGTCCTACGTAGGTGGTTGAAGTATATTCGCTTCATACACAGTCTTTTCCATGTAGCTCTAGATTCGTTAGCTAAGCCAAAATGACCTCTACCGCTGCACACTGTCTTGCGCAATCTCATCCTAACCTACGCCCCCTTACTCCATAGCAGTCAATGTTGACTCTTTCAGGCAGAGTTATGCGAAGTATCAAAAAAGCAGTTCATTGTGGATATCTTGACAACTTCTTATCAAACACATTTCAACATGTGCTAGGATAAGTGTGGGTCGTCTCAAGCAAGCTCTCACTACCATGCTTTTCCAAGTAACAAATGGAGCTGGTTACAAGCAATTCATTTCCATCCAAGCTTAAAAATGAAAACCTTTTCATGCAGTTATCCGAACTTTTAACAATATATTCACTAGTCAGTGCACTGTTTATTTGTGATTCCAATTTTAGCCTTTCTCTTGCCCATTCATTCATTTATTCATCCTTCCCACATACTTCAATTCAACTGTCGTGAGGTCTAAGTTCAGATCTCTACCATACATTCTGATCGACTAAAGGTTGCAGTAATAAAGTCGATAAAGAATAAGTGTATTTTCAGATTTAAGAGCAGGGATCAAGCTGATTCAAATTATCAGCCTCAATTGGCGTCATCATTGTATGACAGGGACAATGTGATGAAGAAGTCCCGTCAGGCAAATTACGTGGTAACCAAAATGAGCCGAACGTAGGTCATAAAGACGATGGCCTAACAGAGTCACTGTTGTGTTTGGTGAAATTTTTCAGGCAACACGACAGCCATCTGCTTCCATGCGATCCAACTGAACTCATTGTGACCTAAGCACTTGCCGTAGATAATTAGCTGCTTTTGTTTTGGTAATACACGCAACATTCATCGCGTGAGGTGTGACTAATTTAGTGAAATTCCATCCCTTTGAGGTGTTTGGACTGACTATCAGGCTAATCTTTTCGATATGCCAACATTGGGTAGCCTTACTTCACTTAAGTAGTCATTGAAATAGTCAAACTTACTTAAGGAGCCATTTTTAAATTACTGTTTAAGGGAATTGTAATTGTTTAATGCATTCTTAAGCCTCCCAGTGCGCTTGTCTACGAGATTTTAACCCAGATATGCTTCACTTCATTTGTCGCATGCAATGAGAAGCCGCGATGTTTTGGCCTTTGGTCATTTGAACGTGGTGGTTGCAACCGCATTTGTGTTTTTTGACCTTATCACCTCAGGTGTAATGGCCACGTGATACCCTGTCCGAGCCTGTCGCTCCACTTTTACGGGGTTGTGGGTGTAGTAGATGGTGACCCAGGACTAACGTGAGTTTTTTACTCAAAACTGGTTTACCGACCTAACGTGATTGGGTCATTACATGGTAATGCGAATCCAGCCACGAAGGTGTAACTTTGACCGGCATGAGTGTGGTCGTTTGCTAGGCGCAAAGCTAAATGTCTGAGTTTGAGGCTTTAGCATTCAGAGCATAGCAGCGGTAGTCACAAACTAGAATTGATGCTTCCATTGGCTAAGAGAGGTAGACTTCGGTCCATAGACCTGGGAGGTTCATGTCAAGATAACAAACGCCCTTAAAATTTAGTTCACGGGTAACCTGCTGACGGCGGAAAGCCGAGTCTGAGAGTCTCCAAAAGCGATTGAGCAGCTGCCTACTTCATTTATCCTTCTGAACCTTTCGAAGAATTCCTGACTTAGACGGCTGTTAGCTTAACAAACGCCTGTCTGTTTCAGCTCGTACTGACAGTCATGCTAAATTCAGTTGTGATCTACCTTTACACTGTCTTTGCGTTCAACTTCTTTTGCAAATTCTACGCTAAAGTGGAGGACAAAGAGAAGGAATACAAGTGCAAAGACATGCTGACTGTGAGTAATTTCGTTACCACACTTCTCGTTTCTTGTTTTTCGGCATAACAGACGCTATTTGCTCCCTCCCTTTTCCTGCTCTTTAGTGTTTCTCCATCCACCTCCACACGGGTCTACGAGCGGGTGGCGGAATCGGAGATGAGATTGAGCCGCCCGACGGTGACGCACATGATGATCTGCGAATCCTCTTTGACATGTCATTCTTCTTCGTTGTCATTATCATCCTCCTCGCGATTATTCAAGGTTTATGTCTCTGCACTCTTGTTTTGATTGGATTGCTAGGCAAATAGTACAGGCTTTTGAAATTTTGACCATTTTTGTTGATAAGTAGATTCAAGCTGCCCTG
Source organism: Taenia hydatigena (assembly GCA_036345935.2). NCBI lineage: Eukaryota > Metazoa > Platyhelminthes > Cestoda > Cyclophyllidea > Taeniidae > Taenia > Taenia hydatigena. The sequence goes on from JADWOT020001626.1 coordinate 254,650, forward strand.
TCTCATTGGCGCTTTGTTGTCTATCCAGGTTTGATGTGGTTTTCATCCGCAAATTTTTACCATACGAAATCCACTTTGATAAGCGTAATCGAACCGGTCGGATGTCTTGTTGTCCTCCCCATTTATCAAATAATTGCTCCTCTTATGTAGAAGCAGAGGTTTGGCTTCAATTGCACTGTTTAATTGAGTGGAAAATTGCCTACTGTAGCCTCCATTTTCACGAGGCAATTACAGCCGCGCCATTTGGAAATTATGTCAAAAGGCGTTTTCTTCTGTCTTGGTGCTACAAGAATGGTGGAGCTTTTACCAGAACAAAGTGTAAACAAACCGGACCCCTTGACTAATTAGAAGTGCCTCTTTTCGGGTAAAGGTACGATGTCTTGCCATGGTAAATCGTCATTCGGTATGGCCTCTGATACTGTAAGCATGTCTAACAGCTCGCTTGATGCCTTTATTTGAAGAGTCAGCACTCATCGAAACCTCCTTCATGAGTTGGCTTCGCTGGTTGTTTTCAGACAGACACACTAAAAGGGATGCGCTGTCCGAGCCGCCGCCCCTTCCCTAAGGATGGGTCTGCTGACTGCCGGAATGTATTTGCCTATACCCACCCGCCGACCTTCGAGTTCCCCCTTTCGCTAGGGATTGGATTAGGATTCAGCAGACAAAGCCAGGGTTTTTACTCCTATTAATAGGACGTGGATAAGTTTGGATGGAACTTTTGTAGATGCATGGAGGGACTGGCAGTCATCACCGGAAATCGGTGAGGTCGATGACCGGACCTATGCAACTTAGTTTATGGGAATGGCAATAGTGCCAGATGATGCTCAAAGCTCTTGATCAAAATAGATTTTTGAAATTGAGTGTAAAAATTCGTCCTTCTCTTTTATACAAGTCTCATCATCGACGCCCTTGGCGACCTGCGAGATCAGTCAGAGCAGATGTGGGAGGACTTGGATTTTAAGTGCTTTATCTGTGGTATCGGGAAGGGGTACTTTGATGCCACTACACATGACTTTGATCGACACGTGGAACGCGAACACAATTTCGTCAATTACTTGTAAGTTTATTTGACTCCACGAGCAGGATTTTCAAGGCTTAGCCGATTCGACCGAACGCACAGTCCCCAAATCGTAAGGGTCGAACCGTCCTTTTATTCTAATCCGTCTAAGCTCCATGTTATCGTGACTAATAACCAGTTAGCTCACTTTTAGAATGGAGGGACCCTCAGTCCTCCTCTCAGTCCGATTGTCGCCAAAATTATGGAAGGAGGGGAAGGGGAAGCGGAGTAGCGCTTGACATCGATTGTTGTGTTCTCTGAAGTACCATTGGCCTCATATTCTTATCATTCAATGTGTGTTGGATTATATGCTAATAAGATGGGTTTTGAATTGATGCGTTTCATTTTTGATCACACAGTTAATCCTCTCACCCTTTGAGGTCATGTGACACATGGAGGGGTACGCGTTGTGCTCTACGTCCACCAATTAATGCAAACACGTCTGCCTTTTGTAGGTACGTCCTCATGCACTTAGTCAACAAACCCGACACCGACTTCACCGGCCAGGTATGTTTACACGTAAATTATTGTTATTTTTGTGTACTCTTCATTGCACCAGAGGTGCTGCGTTTGTTGCTGTGATTCGCATGACACCAATTTCAGTGCCATGAAAACGGAGGTGTCCGATTCCGCGTGTTACAGGATGGCGAAGCCGCAGACAGACCTGATTACGAACGTCAGATTATGCGAAAGCCTTAGACTTGATAGTTTGATAACTGGCTGTGAAAGTCATCACCATTGTTTAGGTCTCGAGTTTCGTTATAGATTATCGCTCGGAGTTGTAGAAGACTTTTCAGGCTTAAGGCGTGGATAACGCTGTGCTGGCATGACTTCACCCCTCATGAGTCTGACCAATTTTTAACGATTAAGCACGACATACCGTCGTTAGCAGTAGTTATTTTGACACAACTGACGATCTCTGGAGGTTTTTGCGTTCCTTGGGAGTCTTACATGTAGGAGCCATATCAACAACGCTGCCTTGACTTCTTCCTCATCGAGAACTACTTTCGCAAGCAGTACGAAGAGGAGTCGCAAGTGAAGTAGCAGCGAGAGATGCCTTCACACCCAGAACTTCAGATGCCGCCTTTCGAATCAACTCCCTTTTTTCATTCACATTTGTCTTCCCACGTAAAAACTGGTGTAGAGAGCATTACTTCGACGCCTTGTCTTTCTTCGAGTTGGCTTTTCGCCTTTCTCCTTTCCTTTACTTTATTTTTGTATTGTTCATCTATGTTACGCCTCTCATTTGGGAAGATACACTCATTACTTAATCTTGATGGAATGTTCCTCTTTTTATTGGAATCTAGCTAAAGCTTGGGGTTGGTTTCAGCGCCTGGTAGAGTGCCAGGGTTACCACCTAGGAAGGCTGATGTAAGTGTTGGCTTCCGCCATCTCGAACTGGAACCAGAAGTCCGCAAGTTATGATTAGACTAGAGCTGCTCGTTGGGTGGGTCATGTTGTGGCACTCCATTACTTCAACCATAGCAGATACCGCAGCTAGAAAGAGAAGGGTTGAGGTGCCACAGTTGAGGTCGCAGTTCCATAGCGCCTTCACAGGTCAAAATAGAGCCGAAAAGGTACGATTGGCCAAAAGGTGCCAAATTTTATGGAAAAAGATATAAAACACAATGTAAATCAACACCTATCATACTCACGGTTCGATAATGAAATCGACCTTTTAAAAGGTATTTTCGGTGATTGATTTCAACATTGCTGCAAATAAGCGGCTCTAGGTGGAACCGAGTAGCAAAATTTAGACGCATTAGCGATGAGAAGTAACAGAAGTAACTATTGAATAATTTTAGAAAGCATACAAATGAAAGATTGGGTAAAGCAAAACTCGGAAAACTACATAAATGACCATAAAATGCGACCAAATATAAATAACTTTAGCCCTGGACACACCCAGCCACCAGGATGACAACTAATTCAACCCGATCTCCAAGATGGCGTTACTTCCAGCCTAAAGACGCTATTAGTAAAGGGCTTATCTTCAAGAAGTTCCTAAATAACCTGGTAGCGTTTTTAGGCTTTAGACGGAAAAGCGAGCATCCAGTTACCCTATTAAACAAAAAAGATTCTCCTACCTTAGATACCCACTATCAAACACCATCATGGCCTTGAGTTCGATCTGGGGGCTACTCGAAATCGATCCAATGGTGTATTTAGAGCTAATCTTAGTTGAGAAGATTTTTAATTAGCGAGGAAGCCATTCAGAGTGTTACGTTTGCCTCCGTTTATGTCGAGGTGATTGTATACATCCTTAAATTAAGGCTATCAACAAGTCAACCGCTTTTTAGTCCCTTTTAGATTATCTTTCGTTTTTATAATTTAAAATTTGCCATTAAAATAGCATTTTACCCAAAGCAGAACCTGGCGCTCATAATAAATGGTTAAGAGTGAGAAAACTGCTGCTTTTTTCGAATTTTTTGCCGATTTTTTTTCCTTTAGACACCAAAATTTGACCCGATGAGGAAGGACCAAGGTTTTCGTTCAAACGTTTAACAAATAAAGAAAAAATATGCCTTACGATGACCAAAGCGCCTTAAGTTCAGGCCAATTTAACACTTTACATTGATTGTTATGGACTAAGTGCTGTCCTGAGTGTTTTTATTAACTCCTCGAAACGATAATTCGCCTCCAGCTCTTTCTAACCATTCACTTGGGTCATGTAAACTTTTACCCCAGCATGGTTTAAAAATTATTTGTCATTTATTTAGCAAGAAAATATTTATAGTTACCCTTTTTTCCTCTTCTACTTTGTAGAAAAAATGCATATAAATACAAAGTTACCTACCTGAATTGTCAAGGCATTACACCTCCACATATTGCCTGGAATGGTTTCTAGTAAAGTATTTGCACCATTAAAAACAGATCTTTAGAATCTTTCTTGCCTGGCTTCAACATTCAGGAAAATTTCAACTCTTGAACAACAGTGATTTTATAGAGGGATCTACTTGGCCCTAGTATCGTGAAAGACCAATTCGATGTGAGTTCTTTTTTAACAAAGAATGCAATTTACCCATTTGGATGACAGCTTGATTAATTTGCATCTTTACAGCCTGTTCATTAATGCGCACAATTGCTGATGATTCACCCACCAAGATCCATTCGTTCCGGCTTCAAAGAGTTATCATTAGGACGACAGGAAAAAATGAAGTCACAGTCAGTCGATGAGGCAAAAGTAGGAAGACTCAAAGTAAAAGCAAATTAAGCGTCAAAATACAGATTCTTTGAGACCAAAATTTAAAGATTCGCGTAACTCTCCTCCCCTTCAAAACAATCGGCATGTTC
>JADWOT020001481.1:0-153145 GCA_036345935.2 Taenia hydatigena
CCTCACTAACCAAATTTTTAAGCAAGACGTTACGAAGCTTGCCAGAATGTAAAGATACGTATGTGGATGCAAAACCAGGATGTGATTTCATAACGTTTAATGTGATTCCATTAATTCTCAATTAATAAGACCTTAACTTTTCCAAGAGTGATGACAAAGGACACCAATTGTATTCAATTCCTTTTAGTTCAGATTTTTAATTTCAAGCTCTAGCAGCATGATTATTTCTGGGCTGGTCGGCTATATTGGCAGCAGTTCTGCGGGGTACAGTGAGTTCGTAAGGAATCTGAATGAGTACCATTCTGCCAGCCTAAAGAGGCACATTGTATTATTGAGTCCACTAGGTTGGATGCCTAAAGCGCATTTAATTTTAATTGACTAGGGGGATTTAAAACTAAAGGAAACTCTTAATTTTTCAGGTTAAAAGTCGACAATCGCCGTCGCAGTGGCATTATTGGATGTAGGTGGTAGTCAGGTCAGTTTGGACACCACTGATCAATGTTGCGGGTAGCACGGCAGTACTTGTATCCATGTGACAGCTTATGACCAACTAATGAAGCTTTCGATTGGTACTCGCAGGCATTCACTAGTCTCTATTAGAAGTCTTCCTGTCCGCTGCAGTGAAATGAAGCCTCAAGCCTTGCGATGCCAGTTTGACATCTTCTATAGCCTTGCTAATCGTTTCCACTGCCATTCAGGAACCGCTCTTGACATTTTGTCATTGACAATTAGTCTACGATAAATCTGTCTTAACTTTGCACAGAACCCGAAACTTCATGGCAGTGAGTGTTAGTGGTAAGTAGTAAGTAGGAAGCATTTGTAAGCATTCATAGTAGTAATGAATGCTCCACGTTTAAGCAACATACACTGAACTAGGTTTCGTATCTCCTTTTAAGTAAAATTGAGGAATCCAAGTAGTAGACGCTTGGGTAAATGTGTTTGCTTGGCATGAAACTATGATATATTAGTATGGATTATACTCTTCGGAATGCGGTCTGCAGGCCTTCATTGCTCCCTTGTCTAAACCGTATCAGAATCGTTTATGTCAACGACTCAAGTAGGCTATATTCTAACACTGGTCACAACCTTCAAGAAAACGACTAGTGGAAGTGAACAACGAAAATTGTAGGGAAATAGAAGATCATGAAGGCAGCATTGGATCCCAATCGCCAACTTGGGACAAGGATTCCATCACTTCCGGATGCATGGAATAGCTTTGAAAAGTAAGAAGAGGGCTTGACAAGTTAAAAACCAAAGATCGTTTACAGACCTGCTGACATCGGGAAATTGTGTCAAATCAACACCGCACTACACAGCTTTCATAGGCGAAAGAACCGCAAGTCGTCAGTGAACAGGACGGTCATCACCAGGCACGACTTGTTGAATTCTTTCAAAGAGCGGCCAGTCTCGGATTTGACACATCAGAGCGGCACCTCTGCTAGGAACCTTCGTATCTAGCCACTAGTCCACAGAGCGCACCTAATAGCTGTCCTTTGAATGCTGTGAGTCCATGTCTCAATCAAGATATGCACAATGAACATCTGCCAGCACATACTGCAGGGTACCTCATACGATTCCGCCCCACACATTCTTTAAAGAGTATAAGTAAACTGTAAGTAATGAGAGAATTTCACTTATTGTAGTGCCGTTAGACTAATTTGGGTTTCCCTCCCTCACCAAGTTTGGAAATGAGCACATAAAATGCTCAAAACACTTAAAAACATTGTATTTTCATTGCTCTTAGGTAGAGTGCTGCCAAGAGCATTATGACACCTCCTAATGCATATAGTCACATTGTCGTTCTTGAATGAAACACAAGAGCAAAACGATGTAAAATAGCAATAAAAGCACGATGTTTCACTCAAATGAAAGTTGTTGGCATGCTTATGCAAGATCTGATACGTCCTGATGCCACCTTAAAAATCAAAGGAGACAGCACTTGGGTAAAATATATGCTGTGTGTGCAGTAGGACATAAGGTTACTGACAGGACCCAAAAGATGGCTCATTTGCAACAATGCAAAGGTGAGGGCTCAAGGTAGTCTCATTCCCAATATCGGAGATTAACCATGATCACCCGCTTATCCCAAGCCTCTTTCTTGGCCCTCCTCCTGATGAACTTACGAGGTCAGCCACCAATGTTTAATATTTGTGCAAGAAAAAGACCCACAAGCAAAATGTGCTACATGCATTGTGTTAATGCTAAGCGCAACTTATATGACTCAAGACCATTGGAAAAATACTTTTGAAAACGTAAATAAATGAACAGAAGATTCATGGTGCCGACTGAGGAGGCTTACGTACGTCTGAATGCAGCACTACGTTAAGTAGATGTATAAAGTCTGGAATATAAATAAAAGGTCATATTCTTTAACACCAATGCAAAATGACTGCAACTTATTTTTACTTTACTTACTTGGCTGCTATCTGTGCTCGGTTGTGCTTATCTCACATTCTCCACACCATTCCACTCTATCCACTTCCTGCCCTCCCTTGTAACCCACGAGTAAATTTAATCGCAATGGAATGCCCCTCGAATGAGGCGATGAGAAGTCTTTGTTGTATTTACATGCTCATACCCACCAACCCGTCACAGGCTAATTGGTACTTGATAATAATTCCACTTTGTGCCTGCAAATGAACATCACAACCACACTCACAAATGCGACCACATACAGCTTCGTAACTCGCACCATCCCTCTCAAAGTTGTCATCCATTACTAACCGACCTATCAGTAATTCAAATCGACCCATTAATAATTTACATACACACTTAGAAATGTCAAATTAATGTGCAGATGTTCACAGACCCTCTATTCTCCCTTGCTTTGCAGACAGCGTCACCTTCGAGAATGCCAGTTTGCAGTGTGATCCGCTTATGTGTAAGTAGATTTTACTTTGACTCATCTGCTTTGTCACTTACAGCAGCTGCAGTCTGAGCACTCTTCCCTTCTGGGTATCTTTGTAGATGCAAGCGTACGTCAGGGTCTAATAAACTTGCCACCGCCACCACCACAACCATCACCGGCACTGATGTCAGGACGACCACGACCAGCGGTAACGTAGGAAGCGTCTATGCCCGTTGGTTCTCTAGCCACCACTACAACAATGCATCAGTTATCTTTCTCAGCTCCTACCTCTTCCCTCTTTTCGTCTCCTCTTCTGATATCGTCTTCACTTACGTCAGCATCATCGATTCTCAAACATAACATTAAGCAGTTCGGTAAGTACCTTCTCGTTTCTCACCAAAGTCCTCAATCCCCATTCAGCTCGCTCTATTCGCATTTACCCATTTTCAATATAATAAGATCACACGACCTTGTTCTTTACCGATCCCTTGATCGCCCATCCATGACTGCTTAGCAGTCAGCAAGTAAAGCGCTTTTATCCCGGAATCGGATTCCGCTCTACTTTATGACCTCCTCACGACTTCCACTGACACTACATGCAGTGCTGAACATGGACACGGCTGATCATATGCAGTGTGCGAGAAATTTGAGTTGGTCAACACTGATAATCAACTTCATCTGCATTATGAGGCTCTGTGGGTTCATTGTTAACCCCAATGCATTGTATATAATTAAATCATTTAAAAGGGACTCATGGGATACAAATACTGTGGCATTGCAATTGACCATTGATGCTTTACATTTTGAAGAACTCAGTGATGCTGATCAAATTAGCAGATTCAATGCCTTGAAACCACTAAACTTGTGTACTAGTCCATATTAATGTGCCAAAAATTCAGCCGTAAATGATAAAGGAAAGGTCTGTGCCTGCAACACCCAAGAAAATCGAGAAAGTAAAGCCGATAGGCGTTGACTAAATGCACCATTCATTGAACACTTTACAGTGTTTATGCACTACATCATTAGTGATTAGAGCTAGGTTTTTGCATATGCGGTTGTTCTTTTACTATTTTCTACACAAAAACGCCACTCATCTTGCACAATACACCCACGCACCAAACAGCCAAATTGCATTGCAAACAGTGAACTGATTGAGAAGAAGACGAAAACAATCTGTTTAACAGCTGCTGCTAGTTTACCCTGACAATCCTGCTAATGGACGAGGATTTTACAGTAGGAGAAGCAGCTTGACTTTCGAGCGCCAGATATTGTATTTGTTAGTCGCAAACAATAATTTTCAAGTAAAAATGAAAACAGATTTACCACTACTGAATGTTGCGATGCTATTATAAACGAGCTGTTGTCGTGCACCCTCCATAGGTGTCGCGGGTGCTACAGCATGCAATTTATGTATGAGTTACCAGCAGTGGTGCTGAGACCAAGTGGATTTATTTACCTAGTCAGTAGAAGACTTATTTACGCCTCTAAAGGAAAGAAGAGAAACAATGAATTCCACCAAGTATCCCTTCGCCTCATGTTTTCTCTACTTTGAAAATTGGTCGCTGATAAATTTGAGACAGTTTTTTCATCAATAAGGAATAAAGCGTTATTAATAATAATTTGGCATTAGGCATTTAGGGATCAGACTCTATCTATAGGATATGAGTGCAAAATCAAGCCGTTAGTTATTACTGGTATAAACACTAAACTGCATACCTATTTGTTAAACAATTATTACTTATTTTCAATTCAGTTGGCATCATTGCGCTTTCAGGTACAATGTAAGTAGGTCGATCTTGGCACAGCACGCGATATAGGGACTACAACCACAGCCATGCCACTGAGTAGCAGATCTGACCCAATTCATTTTGCTTCTGGGGTTGAATGGCTTCTTTTGTGAATTTACAACAGTCTATCTAGGCCCCCGTCCGTCTGCCGATAAGACTGCGCAATGTCTGGTGAGCAGCGATTCAATGGCATTAATAATTCACTTCACATTTTGCAAAAGCAGTTTAGGCTAGGACGATAAAGAGTTGTAATGGTGAATGCCCTTCAAAACAGACGGGAAATGAAATTCCGCACACCTTGTGGAGATTAAGTGGGCAAGCATGTATGGGAATCCAATTCGGTGTATTCTAAGTGTGAGAATTCTTGATGTCTAGCCAGTCGCTCGAAATTAGGGTAAGCATCATCCTAACATGAGAGGTTTACTGCTTCTTACCACGCATAGGTTACCCCATTTATAAATGAATGGGTCACATACCTACGGACCGTGGAGCCCGTGCAATATTAGAATCGACTTTTTCTTTGGATCGCACGCACAATTGAGTGGCACCTTAAAGAAGTGTTTGTTCCAATAACTAACGCTTCTGATAAAATTGGTGGTGCCCTTGAGGTGGTCTCAAGTGTACCTTCTTCACTGTTTGATATTTCAGTGAAGCTAGGAATACCGAATAAGCCTCGACGCAATTGCTATAATTGTGGGTCTTACTGACGTGAATTCGCACACCGATATTTCTAGCCTAAAGCGACATACTATAAAGGACTTGATGTCTAAGGTTCCTTAAAGTTCTGTCCTGCGTAGCAATTATTTTTATTTTACTTAGCTAATTCAATGGCCGGAATAAAGATGGACCAATGAGAACACTGGCACTGCGTGCAAATGCAAAAGAATGCGATGTGAGTATTGAGCCCTTCTACGCCATGCCTTGCTTTTGGTGCCCTTACAAGATAATAATAAGTTTCTACCCAGATTTCTGAGTCATTATTAAAAACAAAAACAGTGTTAGTTGAATTGTCCCTTATGCTTACTGTGTCTCCATTGTAATGACGATGGCTGTAGCGCACCACCGGGAAAGGTAGATGGACACTTGATTTAATTATAGTACGTGGATGTGGCGAGGGTAATGAAGGCCTCACCATGTAATGATATCTGAGATCACTCCATTTTAAGTAGGCAGACAAATAGACAGTGTCTTAACATATTATAATATCTATTTATTTATTTGATGACCCAGAATCTAAGTGCATGCGCCTTACATGGCCCCAAATGTTTTTTAATGACCGACACCTAAAAGGAATTTAAATCAGACTTCTGATGCGCATTACTTGTGACACGGCTTCTGAATTTTTGATTGGTACAGTGAGGAAAACAAGCAGTGTCCGTCTCATGAGAAATGCTTGCATCTCTGGCCTCTCAAATTACCTGCAGATAGACGTGATAGCCTGCACGTGCTAACTCATTTTAGAGCACACACCCGAGTTCACACGCCTTGGCTACCTCTGCTACACGAGCTCATTCCCTTAGCATTCGAAAAATTTCTTTTGCACTGAACTGTGTGACAGAGCGAAAGTATACAAAGCTTACCCATACACGCAGGGTGCATTAGGAATTCGAGGGCATTCAACAATAATTTAGATCAAAATCGCGAATAAAAGTCATGGGCGCAATGTTACCACCTCCTTGTGGAGGCTTACTATGCACTCTGACTTTGCCAATGATACTGCAAAAATAGACATTCTAAATAGTAATAATCCTTCTTTTGACTTTGTTACAAATTTAAAAAAGCCATGCAGTCACAAGAAGTGGTAGATTAAGGCCAAATGCTCTAGCCTGATAGAAACATGTCGCTTGTATGCCTTTTAACTATTTAGACTAGAGGTGCCCTCGAGGCATTGACAAAGCCCTGACTATTATAACAATCCAGGAATTGGAAGCCTAGATTCGCGATAGGTCTTTAAGCAAAACCCGAGGGAAGAGTAGTTGAGCATCATTTGATCACTGACAGCAAGCAATCTGTGGATTGGTTGTGCATTATTAAGAACTCGCTTATCATCATCGCCGTTTATCTGATCAAGCGCCGGATACATTCTTTCGGCAGAACAGGACCAACATGTCACTACTGTCCCAGGGTATCTTTGCAGTGAAAAAGCATTGAACTCTCATCGAAGGAAGTAGAATAGGAGTGTGATCTCGGAATCGTAGCAACGCCTTTCGCTATGCCTTTTTCTTTAAATATTCTGCGAATTTCTACAGCTATATCTGCACTACATAGATTATTTTATTGTAGCTTTATTTTATCCCACTTATTCTAGCTCTATTTTCCTAATTTGTTAGGACACCGCTCACACTAAATTTACTAGCCAGGTTATTGTAACCAACATTTAACACGCAAAACTTATTGTTTAATGAGTGTTTTTAGCGCATGAGGTATATAGCTATGTATTTCTGGGAAGCAAAGCAAAAAATCCTCTCGGAGAGCTCTAAAACAAGCAAACAAATATTGAGTCAATACATTTACATTTAAACGTGCGGATTATTAAAATTGCGGCTTATAACACCATGATCATATAAAATTGCTGTGCTATTGTTAAAGTTATCCAAACAACCGATGTAATCTGACGCAACGCACTGCCATGCAGTGAGATGCTTCATCAATTCTACCAGGCAATTTTACGTTAACCCTATACCGTCTGAGCTGAATTTTAAAGGTGCTCACGCGCCTCCATTTTGCAACGCAATCACGACTTCATCAAAGTAAAAGTCCATCCCACTATATTATTATTTACAGAAAGGGTGCATAGTTGGCATAAAACAAAGGAAAACTTACAAGTTTTGATGTACAGCAGGCTTTAGTCGTATTTTACGCATACAACGTCCTACGCAAGTCTGCAAATTGAAATAAACCAAAACAAATCTATTAACAGCCATTGTAAATTATATCCGACAAAGGAATGGATACCCACATCTATGACGTGAGTGCATGTGTTCCACCATTGCCTCCCATGTAGGACAGTCTGCAAAGCATTCTGTGCAAAAGAGGAGTATTCCTGAGTTCTCCATTCTCTGATCTGCAGCATGGTATAATAAATCATATTTTCAGGATTTTGTGCAGAACGCCAAAAGCCGTAGCATATAATCAAAGCATATTGAATGCTAATGGCGTCTGACAGACGCAAACTCACAAATATGTGTTCCAATGAAGTGATTGCGATATGAGTCAAAGTGTTCGAATGGCACGAAGCACACACAGCACGTGTTGTGCGCATAGACTGTTATTATGGTTTAAAAAAGTTCTTTCAAAAATTTTGGCATATATAAGGACACAAGACAAGAGTAGTAAAGCGTTTTTGCATAAGTCCTCACCTCTTTGATGCCGTAGCACCAGCCCCATAGTTCTACACATCTCACCGCAAACAGGACAATACGGACTTAGTTGTACTAAAAATGTTAAGCACATGCAAAGTGGTATATTGAGGTCGCGAAGGTGGCTGTAAAGATGGCACATCAGTAGCTATAAGACCAAGATTCGCCTATAATTGGCCGTGCATCGCGCGAGTCAATGTCATTCAGACAAAAAGTGGGAGTCGGTGCACCTAATACGTTTCCTTTTTAAATGATATGACTGAAAATCTCTACAAATTATCATGTCTGCCTATCCAATAGTATACATAAATATATTCACATGAAAAGCTACCTATTTACAAGTATGGTTTAAATTAAAAATTGAAGTGAACCTACTTTGATGCGCCCGAAACAGGTGGACTCGGTATAAGGTAATGTTTCCAAACGATGCAGGACACATCATGCATCTATAGGCTTCCATGATAAAAAAATAATAAGAGAAGATGCGCGAAGTTGCACAGCTGAGCTTACAGTGTGCTTAATGCAAACGTAAAGGGACCGACTGGACCTGTCCTCAGCCTTGCATGTGATCAAAACTCAGAGGAGCGAACGTCAAGTATTTGCTTAAAATCATTAAGCGACACAGAAATCTAGCAGCATTCTCAACACGATATTTAATTGCTGAGCTAAGTTCTTATCAAGTTTGCATCTTTTGACTGAAGTTTGTAGATAATTTATCAAAGGACACATTTTTATGCATTAGCATACCGGAAGACACTAGTCTGGTGCATTTGGCCTAATTTCCCATCCCCTATTTCCATTGACGCTAAAATGTTATGATAATTTACGAATCTTTAGCATGAAACAAAGGAGCATTGAATCATCACAAATTACCGAACATTTACACTTGGTCAAAGATGTGCGCGAAATCTACTGATTAATTTCTACTCATCGTTCATGCTAGAAACCATATTGCTTCGAGAATGGGCACAATGACGGGAAGCAGATTTCCGGTTCCTAAATGCTCTCGACTGCCCATCCTCAGTGCCATTCGGACAGGCTTATTACAACGCTAGGGAGGTGAACCTACTAGCCTCTGGCATCGCTGATCTTTTGGATGGAATATGCCGTGCTATTGTTAGGACTTGCCCACCATTGCCACCCCGCTGTTGGCTATAAGCAGGGATAAAATTGAAATCACAGGTCATGATTTATTAAATGATTGTGCTTTACTGCTTGTGGGCCAATTTCAGCAAAACTAATGCACTCGTGTTGAGTGGAACCCACTCTTCTTGGACGATATATTCCGCATATCGGTAAGAAGCTTACAGCTCAATTACTCAACCGACGAAATTTGGAGCATAGGGAATTGGAGTTTACCTAGCGCCGTACATCTGATGCAAAAAAGTTATATTGGAACAATGATCCCCCCGACTTTAATCTTCATAGAATTATACAATTATAAATGTCTTTACGTGACTCTAAATAATCTCTTTTACTGAGCAAAAATGCAGTCAGCCGTAGTGTATGATGACAATCGTCCTAAAGAGATCCTGTGATGTAGGCTAGCTATGTCTTAGCTTTGCCCACGGAAATGCGGTTCTCCCCGAACTATAATTAGAAGTGTTCTTTGCACACTCGCGTGGCTAAACCAGGAGAATCAGGAAAGTAAGGTGCCATAAATTTTGGTTCTCTTGCAAATATTACTCATAACACGTTACTTTTTATTATTTTATTGCAGGCCTAGAAAAGGGCTCCTGTTCTCCATTGCTTAAGCCAAGATGTAGTGGAGAACTAACTAGTGGCAATGTCTATTTTATTGAAAGGTGCACTGAAACCACTCCAGTTTGATCCACTTTACTGATTTCGGGTATCTACTTTATGCCTAGCTACGTGCCAGATCGAAGTCAAAAATATCGCTTCATGGGTCCGGATGCCTACGGTCTCCCTTACGCGGCTGTGTTTAATAGGAGACAAAATCGAGCACTGCAAAAACCCCCATCCACTGGGCGAATTGCATAGTGTATAAGGCAAAAAGGAATGCCACGAAACTGACATTATAAGCTCGGATGCCTTTACAAAGCCAGCATTAAACCAGTGCACGCATTTTAGAGTGCTTCCAGGTCAAACATTAATGCAAAGGAACATAAGCATTGGATAAAAGAGAAGAATATGGCCTAAGTTTGTCTCTTTTTGTGTAGCCGATTGAAAGCTTATTTCAAATAAAAATTCGGCATAAAATCTGTGAGAAACGTCTTTTGAAGAGTGCAGTTTATTCACCGATTTTAGAATATAAATGCATTTTGGAATGAGCGAATTTTGTCACACGTTGCCACTAATTGGTTTTGGACTTATCCCACTAGTTTTATTAGTAGGCGCACTCGCATTTGCAAATTTTCTTAACCCTTCCTGCGTGCTGTCATTTCATATGCCTGTTATTAGCGTCACTGCAATTGTCTGAGTGGTGGCAATTAAATTACATTAACTCATGAAGGAAAGCCAAAAAGGAAGCTCAAGATAAGAGAAAGGTCAATTTTACCCTTCAACATTGAAAAAAGGAATACTTTTGGAATTTACCATTGCACCGTCGCGAGATGAGCTGCCTCTTGGACTGTACCATTAACTCTAAGTCCTATTGTAGGAACTACATATATCTCACCAAGTCATTAGCTTTGGTCGTTCCCAAGGTAGCGCCTGGACGTCTCTGGTCATGTGCGAACATTAAAACAATAATTATGGACCGAATTTTGAACTATATCTATATTAAGAGCATTGAAAAATGCCAACAATAATGGAGAAGTTTTTATCCTTGCTATAATTTCGGGTGGTTTAAGCAACGGCTAAGTGCTCATCGATCGCTTACACTGCATACGTAACAGAGCGAGCTCGCATAAGTGCGCATCGTACCAAACGAAAGCCTCACCTAGATTAAAACTTACTGAGTGGATTTCAAACGGAGTTTCTGGTGAAATGGATGGTTACTCGACTGATGGCCTTAATTTGTGAATTGACTTGCAAGAAGACCGACTATGATAGTGTCACAATTCCAACGTATATGCAAGGAGGTTGACTAAGGTTTACTTTTCTGGTCTCTTTAACCTCGTCCTGTCACTTTGCTATAAGTGAGTGGTGGCGGTTGGGAGGGATCTATCCCGCTATACTCCCGACAACCGGGTAAAAGAAGCTAGATGTTGAGGTTACTCCCTCACAAATGTGTAGACATGGATCTCAATGACAAGACTGTATGTCATTAATTTTGACAAAATACTCAGTGAAGGCGGTCTCTATGTGGTGAAAGGTGGCAGTGATTTGATCTGCATCCTAAAAATCACGAGTCAGCTTTAAGGAGAAAGTAGCATTCGCTTGATAAATACTGCCTGCCAATATTTTTTAACTGAAAGGTTTTATATCTAAAATGCCAAATTCGCGTAGACGCACTTTGTGCGATTTGGTTGTTGGAAGAACTACAATCCAGCCCATATAGAACGAAAGGATTGGGGAGGCACTATCTTCCATTATATGTCATTTTCCACCCCTACTTAATTTTTTTCAATCCCATGCGTTGGTTCCCATTTTACTCTATTGTGAGCAATTACACGCCACATAATCGCATATTGGATTTTGCAGACAGAGTGTGTGGTTCCAAATATTGCACTGGAAAAGGAAACAGCAATACGCATGGTTGACCGTCATCTCCCTGCACGTGCATCTACCACAACACCAAGATTCTCAGCCAACAGAAGGCAAGTGATAATAAATTTTCCTGATTAAATAAAATAACACTTGCTCTACGAGATCACTCGCAATTAATCTACCCATTATCCAGCATGCGCAGATGACATGGTATCTCGATCTGACAGAAAATCGGTGTCCTGGATCCCACTTCTTTTAATCGAACAGTGCCCTTTATGTCAGCAGCTGTAACATTAGAGCTGTGGATTTTAGCCTTGCCTACAAAATCTTGCCTGAGGCATAATGAAATGTGGTCGAGATCAAGCACGATCATGGTATTTGTAAAAGAAGGAACTTCAGAAATAAAACCTTTTACCCCTAATGGCTTAACGTAACTTATGCTTGCTCACTCCTTTCTCCAGCCCTACGAAGTAGAAAAAAAAGCGTTTTATGTCGGCATAAGTTGGTTCTGAAAGTCCAAACTTTGTCGCGTCTCTGTGTGACGCATATCTTAGGCGCTAATGCTAGTGCGTCATAAATGGCTAGGGAACTGTGCCTTAGAGAGCGGAAGGGATTGAGCTGATTTGCGAGAAAAAAGCAGTGGAAATTGAAGTTGGTGCTAACAAGCGGTGGTGTGATATTATGAATAAATTACTCAAACAAAAAACATTGTGTTGTTTAATCGGCTTAGAACATTTTAAATTCGCCTAAGTGAACTTTATATGCATGCCTTATCGCTGATTGTCGCGATCTTGTGGTGGGTCGTAAAATGAAGTTGAGTTTTCATGCGATCCTCACGGGAAATGTTGGTTGCGATGCTGAATTTTGTACCTAGGCTTGCGTCAGCCGTTATTTCTTGATTGAATATTCCTCGAAAGCCTCCGCCACTAGCACATTCTATCCTTTCACTTCTTCATATTCCTTGAATTAGTCCCAGTTAACCCCACGAGGTGTTGTGTTAGTCCACGTGTTGATCATACATAGGCAAAGTGACCTAAGTTGGTAATGCTAATATAACTTATGAAGGTGGTGACCAAAAGGTCAAACCCATCTTAATACTACCCGGATGATAACAGCTGTTTGTTTAACTCTCGATATAGATTGCGTGTGCTCGGTCAGAGCCATTGCCTTCGATGATAGGCTGGGTTTCGGGCTGCGCCAACAGTGCAGAGTCCTTCTGTCTATCGACTTTTGTGTCTTTTTTGTCTTTAGGGAGGTTCCGGGACGCCGTATTGGTGGCAAAGAAAAGCACACTCTATCTCAACTACAATTTTTGCATTTGCTATCAATTCGAACGTTTTAGATGGCTGGTTTTTACCCTGTCTCTCTCCAATTTCGGCTCCACTTGGGCAAATTCTTGTGCGATTCATGCGGTTATTTATTGAGTACAGCCTGCTAGTCATTCATTGACTGCTATACGGCCATCACCCAAATTATGATTCTAGTGGCTTCTTAGACACAAGCTTAATTTTCATATGAGTTAGTGTTTGTGGTTGACCCCAAGCCAACGGAACGGCTTCATGAAAACTTAAGGAAGTTATTTGGGAGGCTGCAGCAGACTCAACCATTGCGATTTTCATTCAAATTTTTTGACGTGCGGATATGGAAGTTATCTCATGGCAATGCCAAATCGTGTACGGCACATTGGTAAACATAAAGTTGAATCGGTAGAGTGGTTGCAGGTGTATGACTGTGATGTTTTCAGTTCTTTTTTGGGAATTTTTAGGGCCTCAAAGAAGCCAAACAACTGCTGACCTTTTTCTTTGCCACCCTTTGCAAGTCTGTTGTTAGTCAATGGACGCCGAAGACACGAATTGTGGTCATAGGTAGGGAAACAAATAGGTTTTCTGAATTGGTGGAGGAGGAGCAAACTGCTAAGCTCGTTCTTTTAGACATAAAGTTGGACAAATCAAATATTTCCGCTGCTTTCTTTGCTTATTTCATTCCATGTTTCATACAGGCAACGAAGTTGGTGGTAGCGGTGGTCGGGTGTGGCAGTAGACTTCTGACTAAGACAGATTATCTGGTCAAAAGTGTGTACTTGAGACTGCTATTTGACATGAGCTTGACTGCTTTGCAGACAGCTGGCAACGGACTAGCAGTCGCCGCAAAAAATGGATTTGCCAGTATAGGCGCTAGAATTCTGCTTCCTACGAAGTCATTGAGTTCGTGATATGATGGTGGATCGGTGTTTGTAGTGCCGATTCAAGCGACTAATGGATAATGAATTTTAAGTTGCGCTACAATATTGCTTCACGCCCTGTTCAGATAGGAGCGAGCATTAATTTGCTAGTCGTTTCGGTGTGTTTTGCGTCTTAATCACCCTATTGAGTCTATTTTAGGCATAAAATGAATATCATTTGCCAGGGTTTTCACTATTATCTGTGTGGTAACTGATGGAATATTTAAATCGTGCTGCTATCCATATTGGCAAAGTCTATCGTGTTTGTGGTGATGGTGGTGTTTACAGCAACTGTACCCACGGATAGGCCACTTAAGTGTTCGCTTCCTCATCGACGAGCTAAGTGCGTCTTTAGCAACTTCAGTAGGCACGATCTGGGCAAATACAAGCGAAGGCAGTTACAATTTTGCTTTGAATGAGGCCCTGGTGTACGATTTATGATACTGTTTGATTAAGTGTTCCTACGCCTACCAGAAGTTTGATTGTTGCATGACACGACGTGACTGGGACCGTTGCGTTTGAATCCATTCCGCTTCCGCAGGTACATGGATCTTTCTGTGGGTCGAGTTTGTTTACCCGTAAGGTGAAAGGTGGTTGAATGGGCGAGCAAAAGGGATGAGAATTGTAAATTATAATGCGTAAAGTGGAAGCGACGAATAGGCACTTGAGGTCGTGTGCCAACCCTTTAACTCTCCTAGTCTACAAAGGGTGTGTGCCAAGCCTCCAACGCAGTAATTATGCCGAAGTACATTTTCGTGGTCGAAGATGGCTGACGAATTTGTGTTGATACCATTAGAAGCCTGCAAAGTATGACGCGGTGCCATGCGATGAGTTCTACCTTTTCGATGTCGTTGTGGTAGGCAAAGAGCACGTTTGTCAGTGCGAATGAGGAGTGCAATAGAGGCTTGGAGGAGAGTTCCTTTGAATATCAGTAGTGCATAATCGTATTCGTGCTTTTAATTACATTGTATTTTGGTTTTACTCCTCTGCTTTAATGAGGCATGGCTCCTTTCTTTCGTGAGATTCGGTCCCTTGCATCCACAACAATTTTATGGGCAGGTGACTTTAAAACGATTGCACTTTAGGTTGAATACCCTCCTTTTCTAATGAGTTCTGCAGCTTGACTCTGTGTGGATCATAATGATCAAGTTTGGGCGTTGCCGAGCTCCCCTTAAAAGTGCCTATCGCTTTATTTTGCCATTACTTTCTGCGCCAAAGGTAGACTGTTTTGACTTCTTTAATCTGCGTTGTGCTACAGGGCCATACGCATCAAGATAGTTGCAATTTTACGCTGCCTAGGGGTAAACGTGGTAGCAAAACGCCCCAATCAGTTGTAAATAGTGACCATGAAATTCATTTGCTACAGGTATCTGGAAAACACTATTATTAAAATGAGGGCTATACTGATCGTCGCCAAGCGTATCAAATATAACTTAAGTTGGCTACAAGGAGGGCATCACTTAGAGGGCAGGCAGTTCAGGCTTAAAGTAGAGGCACTCAAATTCAAGGTTCTGCTTGCGTAAACTGTCGAATCGAATTTCTACCAATGTGTAATGGATTAGCAATTTGATTTCCACATTTCTGCAAAAATATAAACGCTGTAAATACTAAGTAATGATTAGTGTAGTGTTCACGAATAAAAATCAATTCCACCACCTGTTATCACCTGGAAGCACTGAAAATCACTTAAAGTTTCGGCTAAAAATCCAGTCCTTTTAGGGTTAGGCTTCACTACTTTAACTTGGCGGGATCAAAAGAAACTCTTTCCTTGCCCCAAGTGGAAACCAGATTCAAAAATCAAGCAGAAGAGACAGGAAGAGAAATAGTGGGTACAATAAGACAATGGTCTGCCATAAAGAGAAATTAGTCGCTTAAATCCAGCAGCACCTCTGCAATATTCGCACTTCTATCTCTCTCTGAAACAACATGTTGTTTTTAAAATATTACGTAGATGAATGATGAGGACATCGATTTCACCCCTTGATTTTGAAAACGGATTTTTTAAATGGCTCTTGCAACTCTTTTATGAGTAGCACTTTAGCTGTGGTCTCTAAACAAATTCCACAGTCGTGCTTTAAATTGCGCTTTACGTACTTTGGTTTGAATTATATTTCAGAGGCTAGCTTAAAACACCGTTTTAGAAATGACAAAGCTTGTTAATTCTGTTTTTGCTGATTCATTAAATGGCAGTTTATGAGGATCGGAGGGACACCAAACAAGTGTTTAATTTTAATTTAATTGGAATGATACCACCGTTTACACAAAAAGAAAGATATCAATTGCATAGTCTTTCGTAACCTAATCAACGCATGGAATCGTTTATAATGCATAAACTAAATGGACATATGCCTTTTCAGAAGAAACATATGTGTTCAATGCCTAAGGTTAGCCAAAACACAAGAATTTGCCCCATTACAAAACGCTAAGGCTATACATTAATCCATTTACCCACTTGATGCTTCTGCTCCATCTGGATGCGTACCCAGCAGCCTTTTTAAAATAAAGGAATGCTGTTTATAAGGAACAGTTATTCTTATATGCTGAGTAAATAAGGTAATGAAGGAGGTGATTGGGACTGCATCAGTAATTGAACTCGATACCACAGCCCGCACTGTGTAAACATGGAAATGGTTTACTTACAACAATAATTCATGATACATAGGTATCCATGAAGTACAGATAAGAAGAGGTTTACATCACTTGATCGCGGTTGGAAGTGTAGATATCTGCATACCACAGAGGTTAGAAAAGAATTACGCATTGGAAGCAATGTTGCACTGAATGGAGCTTGCAAGGGTTGATAATTGGATGTTATGCGGGAGCAATTGATTAGCATAACATGGTGGCATTGTAAAATAAATCAAGCCTCCAGGTACATCAAGCGGTGGGCTAGTCTGACTAAAGCTAGTAAATTTATCCGGCGCGTAGGCGGGCTTGTATTCATAAAAGCTGCGGGACTTCAGCATGAATAAACCAAAGTAGATGGAATGAAAGTTGGATGCGCTGACATACGGTGTAGCATAGGAGAAGGCAGATGAAGGTAGTGTTGGTATTGAATGGGAGGTGAAGCTCAGAATGTTGAACGATTGTGCCGAGAATGCAAATGATAAGACGGTAGTGTGTAAGACGCAAGTCGAAGTGGGCCTTGAATGGAGGGCATTAGGCTAAAGCCATTTCGACTTGTGATTTACATGTCCACATCTGATTCTACCCCATCTTGGTCTAAAGTGTGTAAAATAAAGAGAATTTTGAGATAACCAGCAGTAAAAGAGGTTCATGTATGGGTTAAAATCTACCTGACGTCTCTCTTGGGAGGTTCCTGTTAACGCAAGCGATGCGTATTCATCTCCAGTCACAAGCTTTACAGAATAACCAACATGAAGACAACCTAATGAACATAGACAGAACGACTCGATTAAAATTCACAACGCCTAACCACGCATTCATGATTTTTATTCAGCTGCTGCAGGTCATTCAATCGCTATATGTTCACACAGCTTTTGTGATTTCTGGTCACTGCTGCAAGGACCTGGTGACATCATGGCGTGGGTCAAACTCGATTACTCTAAATTCGTCGTAGCCATTAGACTGAGCATTGATACTTCTCCTTGGTTCATTCGAGAACGCAGGCCTTGTCTTCACAGCGTAGTGGTTGCCGTGCATCTCCTTACCCCCTTCGAAAATGATGTTGAGCCTTAGCTTTAGTCGAATCATGCAAATAATTAGTCTGCACTGCCAAACCAGATTTGGCCTTCTCATCATTAGAACCGAATGGTTCCTAAAGCACTAAACATCGGTATGCATTTTGTTAGTTTTTCTATCAATCAATTGGTTCCATTTTTCCCTGGTTCCTACTAAGGGTCGCTTAGAAAAAGCGACATTTGAGCAGCTGCTTTACACCCCCGCTAAATTGAAATTCTGCCCAATGCAGCCTATTTTTTCGAATATTATGCTCCCTTTGGGTATCAAAAGTGCTTCCTATAAGACAAATGACGAACAAAATAGTCGCTAATCAAATTGACCCGTTTTCTTTCTGGGTGAAACTTTTCAAGCCACTTTGATTCACGCAGCGTTTTCCATGATTTATGCAGTGATGCTTGCTTATCTACGTAATCAGCTTTTGCGTTGTAATCAATATACAGTTTGGTACCGGAATTACCAGACCGCCGTTTTGTTCGCAGTGCGCAAACTATCATTAGTCGTTGTCAAATATATAACAGGCTTGAATGGCGAAATTCCACAATATTTACCACGTTATTACTTAAACCTTTGCTGTTGGCAAGTCACGGGAAGCTTAGTAATGCATGATATGGTATGGAAAGTTTGAACGGTCAAGAGTATCGATGTTTCTGGGCACGCAGCGATTTGCCTTCCCAAGATAACACTCATCTACGCCACATCTCACCTACACAACTGTCGAAATCGACAGCTCTGAACTAGTGCAGCAACACTAAAGGCTCTGCAAATGGCTTCCTTTAAATCTTTTCCCTCTGAATAGTCACCGTATAAATAAAGGATTGGCAGAGAAGTTTTTGGGCCTCTGCTCAATACCTGTTTTACAGACAAAAAGTTGGAGCCTCAATTGACTTCATAGCGCCTTAATTCCTCTCGAATAATCCCTACTGACCTCAGTAGTCAGTGGTTCACTTTTTACCTGTTGGGAGCATTTTCTTCTCAATATCTCCAGCTTGTCAAATCGATAAGTGGGTGGTACTGTTTATGCGGTTATATGCTAGAAAAGGAAAAGGATTGAGCAGAAACGCCTGCACTATGTTAACCTGTGCATCCCAGCACTTTCATATACCGCCTGATCTTTAGCCTTTGCCAAACATTGTAGCAAATAGTAGTAGGCATGACGAAGAGGTGTCTAGTGCTGTTTTGATTGTCGGCAAATCGCATTCCACGATAATTAACTTTGGCCTTAAGTTCTTTCAGGAGTTAATCTCTACTCGCACAGTCGTCACATGATCTGAATTCAATTTTTCACCACAATATGAAATCCCTCTTCTCGCATAATAGACATGGAGTCGAAATCCATTAAAGCATAACACGATTCATCTTACCCCGTTTGCATAATAGTCACATGTTCGAAACTTATTGATCCACAGCAATCGATCTGCTTTTTATCCTGTTACCTTCTACCCTTCAAATTCATTGGGTTAAAACGATTACAATAGCACTTTTAGCTCTTTTAAATGAATCATACATGACACCAGTATAATTGCATAGCTCCTGTGGTGAATTGTATGCCTTATTAGTCGAGTCCCTTTGCTATCTCAGCTTTACAGCCTACGATATATTGCCACAGCATTATAAATGACCTATCTATCCAATCACAAGGACAAATTTAAAGCATGGCAAACTTTAGCATCATTAGTCAGGAGTTGGTCTCTCCAATCATCATAAAATGGCCACATTCTAGCCACATTTGGGACACCCAGCTCGGATTACGCATTGCCCGCATGTTTCGAATTCTAGTTACGACTGAAAGGCTAATCATAAATGTGTAACAGAACGTCGAGGCGTGCGTTTGATTTGTATGCTCTTAATATTGCCCATACGAGCCAAGGATTTTGCGCTTATGCGCGAAGAAACAGTGACGAAAGGAAATAAAACCACGCACTTCGTATCACATTGCACACTTAAAGATCTCCTCCCGTAAAGTAGACACTTCAATCAGTGCTGCTCCTTACTAAAGCAAAATAACGATAAGTGCCAAAAAGCAGCCGCTGTTTTGGAGGCAACTCTCATAAAATAATTTACCAAGTTGTTTGATGATAAACTTTTCGTTTCTTAATGTGGCGAAATGCAGATCCTGCACTCATCATTTTCATAAATATGATTGTTCGTCCGTCTAGACAGACAACATAAGAGCCGCTGTGTCATGAATTTCAGATATTTATGAGCCCATTCCTAATGCAGCCGTATACTGTGCCGATTCAAGGAAAGTTGATTATTGCGCAATAATCGCTAGGGATGGAACTACTTTAGTAAATAGGTGAGATTTAGAAAGCAAACGTAAGAACTTGCTTCCGGTTTTGTCGTTTATTGAAATGTACTTTGATATCTACTTAAAATTGGGTAGTGGAGAACAAGGCAGCGGTTGCCTCATTTTAGTCATTTCACCGTATATACTGACACAATGGCTTTTCGAGACACCTTTTCCAAAAAAGGTATGTGCGCGTCAGTAGCTAAATTAAGTGCGTATAGCAAGCGTAAATGAGGGGTAAATAGAAGCTTTGGAGATTCAATTGTTTCAATATCTTAATAAGAAAGTGTCAGCCAATTCGCAATAAGGAAAGAAGTTTTCAACGGTTGGGCACTTGGCCCTGCGAAAAACAACGAGGCCAACTTCCGCTATGGAACAAAATAGGATAAGATTGTCATGGGTAGACTTCTGCAGGCGCGTTAATGCTCTGACGACAGTGGACCACAGGGGAAATGCAAAGACGATAACTTGCAAACATGCAATATAGCTGCAAATAGAAAAAAAAAGGAGGCAGAAACTCATTCATTCCATTCCACCGAACTTTCCATGGCTAAGGTGACTGGAGTTGCAAGAGAAATGTGCCAAGATGAGCCATTCTTTGGAATGCTCCGTGCAGCGGCGATGGTTGGCCAGTCTGTCTTACACATCCAACTACAAAATCGCTGGATTCACACCGATAGAAGCAAGGCCAGTATTTAATACCTATCACACTGTGTTTGATCAGCCATCCAAAGGGTTAATATGCAAGGCAGATCTTACCAAGGTGTGTGAGGAGGGGGTAAAGTAGAGGAGCTTTAACATAAGGTTACCATAATTTTTGCCCTAAAACCACCTCGAATGAGCTACTACCATATTTTGGTTGTTTCAATGAGTAGACCAAAGCACCATAATGCCTAGTATTATAGTTCCGCTGGCGTAGGCTTACTTGTCATCAGTTGCGGAAGATAAACATGCATGCATCAGTTGTTAGACTATGTGGGTAAAGCAGGTCAGTCAGTTTAGGATGAAAACATTTCCCACTCTAGGGTGCCTAACTCTGCACTAAATACCGTGCTAACTTCTACCATGGAACAAAATATAATGGAATTTTTAAGCAGACCACCCTGCAAGGGCTAATAGGCGTAGAAATGTTTGTCAGTGAGATGAGTCTGATTTAGCCAAAATGCAATGGAGTAAAATCACGCAGATGTTGTAAGCAGACGAAATCACACCTAGCGCAGCATTCTACGCCTCAAAAAGTAAACCTATTAAAAAACACTAGCGCAGCATCTGCGGCTCGAACTCTAAGCAGGCTCTTGCTACTGCATACCAAATCACCACAGAATAACACAATGTACGAACGCTCCAGCAAGAACAATATCCAAAAACGATGAGACACCATCGGCGAGATGACTTCAGTTGAGTCCTTGTTCCGCAAATAATGCACGATAATAAGTGTGGAAAATAGAGGGCTTTCCATTTCGCTACTTCAGATGAATCTAATGAGATGTATCAGTGCATGACAAATCTGGATCGTGTGAACATACGCGAATTGAAAGCAACGGGAAATTAGAATGCAGTCATTCAACCATTAAATGACTCTAAGCAATGAGTTGGCTGCTATGCTTGATTAACTGAATGGAAGGTCAACATGAGCCACTCATAATGGCTGCAAAGTGGCAGTCACGTTGTGTGTTTATTGTCACATTCACGGGCAGCGAGAGAAGCGATTGATGAGTCTTTCCATTTCTATTCACAGAGATATGATCAGTCATTACCTGTGAATAATATTTTTATTATGAGGTATGTGGACAAATGAGAACAGCAGTGAGTACTTCCTTCTGAATAGTGGGCCCGAAAACATTAGCACTCGGGCGTCAGAAAGCTCGACGCAGAATAAGATTAATCTGTTGAACCGTCTGCTACCACAGATCATTTATTAAGCCGAAGTAATGAAGAAGGTACGAAACATCTGTTGCTCCTTGCTCAATCATCTAATCGCAGTTTGAGTCCCTTAAGGACGAGCTTCCAGATGCGCGATAATAATAAGATGTGTGAATGATCATTTTGTAGCATTGGGCATTGCGGAATCCTGCGAAAGTGACGACAGCATTGCTGAAAATCTAGTAAAGAAAAAAATCCTAAGTAAGCCGGATATTCCGTCAGACTTCTTTGAACTTCGACAAATGAGCCTTATCAGTTATTGACCAGTGATGAAGCATTGCAGCCTAGTGCAAGCATATTACCTCAATGCGAAGAAGGCCGCAGGAGCATATTTAGGATTTCATTTTTTCATACGCCAAAGTGCGTCAAGTGCGATCTTTTGGTTTGCAAGTAGATTTGAGCTGTTGCACATCAAATGACTGGTCTAAAATCAATTCCTCAATGCCGGCGAGGTGATAAAGTGCTACTTACATTTTAACGCATTCGAAGTTAACAATATTTTAAAGGAGTATCTTTGCAGGCAATAGTATTATCGCATGATGGCCGACTAGAATCGTTAGCGTTATTGTTTCATTTACAGGTACTGAGAAACACAATTACTGCGTTGGTTTTGCCATTAGTCAAACCAGTTTATACCCCTTATTAAATGTCACCTTTTCCAATGAAGCACATCTCAACGATTATGCACTACAAAGCGTGTCTTTGCGCATTGTTTTTTATCAAGGAATCTAAATTCATTCTGCTGTCAGATGCAGTACCGTAGAATGTGATGATAGTTGACGAACACCTTCACTTGACTAAAGTAGCAACACAGCGAGATTTGAGTTGCCAAGTTATACTTAGTTAATGTCACTATCTTACAATCAATGTGCATAATTAATGGATGGACAAGAAGGACTGGCTTGAGCCTGGAAACTAATTCGGATTGTGGAAAACAGAAAGGTGTCAATTTCATCCCACTGAGACACGGGTCAGCCTTGCTTGTCCTGCCAAAATAAGAAGCATTCTGTTGGCTTGTAATATTATCCACAGTCGCTGATTCCGCAAGCGTAATGTATGACTTACTCTGAGTTTCACGACTTCTACAGAAGTATAGTTTTAGAGCAGCGGTGTCCATAATGGGTTGCGTGTGACACTAGACCAATTATATTTAATGATGCGAGTTAATAGGGCGGGTTGGTTGACTGTAATCACCTCTGCAGTCATGCACATTTGCTTGAGCTTCACTAATGTGAGAGGTGATGTCACCGGTACAGACAACACGTAGCATGTAAGAAATGCGAGCATCGTTGAATTAAGCAGCAATACAAAACTCCTCTAGATGGTTCACGAATGGTGTCGCTATCCGTGTTGTCAGCTTTCTTGCCGAAGGGAGATGTCATTCTCAGTCCTCCTGTTATAAGACGACAGCACTTCTTTCATCTAAGGCCCATACAATTCCCTTACAACACTAAAGCTGGCCATTGGCGACATAAATCAGGATAGCAATACTCTAAACCTGCATCTGTTTTACTGCCACCAATGCAGCGTATTGGGACTTTTTTGAAGACTATAAAGGCATAATAATTGAGAGGAAAGTGCATATTGAGCAAAAGGAGTGGGATTGGGAATGCTGGAACGGCCCAGTGCTCAATCCATCCTGCAAAGGCAATAGATCCACCCAAATGATCACGACCGACAGCCAAACAAACAAAGTTCTGGAATGAAGCACCACGAAATCGACAAATTTGTTCTCGTGCAAACGTGCCATCACGAGTGCTATGTGACACAGCATAGGGTGTGAATAGGTGGAATGAAGCTGCCCTGCTGGAAGGACTTATACGCTGGTGCATGCAGCTGGAACGCATTCTATCCAGCAAATTAAAGGCTGGCTATTTCCGTCCAGAATTGAGCGGTTCTATTTAGAGTGCCTAAACATGCCCTCAAATGTGCATTTGCTTCACGAAGGCTTTGAAGAAGGGTGTGGACAAAGTAAGAAGTGGTTTCAATTGAATGAGTATTCGAAATGATACCCAACGTCTACTTAACGTTAATAAGTAGGGAGCAAGGTGGCGCTACTATATTTGAGTCATTTTGGTGAGTAAACTAAGCACTGCCACGCCTAGCACTAGATTATCGTCAACGTAGTTGTACTTGCTATCGTTTGCACAGGAAACGCACACATACCTCAGCCATTATATAAGGAGAATAGATCAAGCACAAATGAGGGGTAAATTAGACTGCCGGAGATTTAGCTAGCTTACTTTTCTAGTTAAAGAGTATCAGTCAGTTGAGAATGTAGAAAGACATTTTTGACCTAAAGGCACATGACACAGTGGCGAACGACAGCGCCAACTTCTACCATAAACCAAAATTGTGTGTATTTGTTGATCTAACCAAACTACATGGGCTAGTCGGCGTAAAGTTCACGCAGACTGTCAGGAGGCGAAAATGCACCTAACACAGTCAATCCCATTACCAAAAATTGGATCTAATAAGACGTATTTACGCAACATCTTTGCCAGTGAGTCTAATCAGACCCTTGCTATCGAATATCGATTCAGCACATGGTAGCACAATTCACGAGCACTCTAACGAGCACGATATACAAGAACAGGGAGACGCATTCGGTGAGCTGACCTGAGTTTGAACCTCTATTCTGCAACTATTAAGTAAAAAATTAATTAGCGATAAAGAGGATTTTTTGATTCGTTACTACAATTTGATTCAATCAGTCTTATGATTCAATACACCAATGCTCACCACTGCATAGAGTGCAAGTTGGTAACAGCTGATAGGCAAACGAATAGCCCTTCAATCCATAGAGAATTTGCATTAGTGGTAACAAGTTCACCACCATGCTTGGATAACTTCGTGCATGATCACATTACCAACATATGAAGTAACGCGGCAGACAAGTTGTACGGCCATCGTTACAATCACAGGTAGAGAGAAGAGCGATAAAAATGAGTCGATAAACTTCTACTCGCAGAGACTCAATTAGTGATAAGTTAAGAATAACTTCCCGGCTAGGGTATGCATGGGTATATGAAACACAGCGGCGCGGATATCCACTTTGAATAGTAAGCCCAAATAATAAGAGTTGCTCGAGAATCTAGCCGCTAACACTAACGATTTACTAAACTAAGGTACAAAACTTTAGTTGAACCCTTTCCTAATCACCACAATCACGTTTACATTCCTTGGAATGAACTGCATCCAGGCAAACAATGCTGCCAAGTAGTGCGGATAATGTTCAGTGGCATCTAGTTTGTGGGTACCTTAAGCTATTAGAAAACCTGTCATAATATCGCCATTAGAGTCGATGCACCACTTTGCTAAAATTCCGGTAAAATATTTTGCAGTAAATCAAACAATTTGGCAAGCTTTCTGGTACATTGACAATTAAAGCTAGCAGTTATGAACCAGTGACGAAATTTGACAGCTTAGTGCCACTAGGTTAACTCATTGAGAAGGAGGCCACAAAGACGTGCGTCGAAGGTTGAAAAGAAATATTGCGTTAATCATACTCAAAATATCCCTACTGTTGTTATTAGTCAGTGTGTGTCAAGTGTTATCCTTCGATTCACAGGGAGAAGTGAACAGCTATGCATCAAACAATGGGTCTAACTTCAATTCTAATACGACGGTGTGATAAAGAAATGTTGCCTGCGTTCGATCGCATGCGAAGATGGGGTGACAAAACTCTAAAGTAAAATCTTTGCATGCAACAATATCAATTAACAATGTCCTGCTGAAATCGCTAGCACTGTCGTTTCAGTTATTGGTTCGTAAAGTGCACTTTTTGAATTATTTTTGCCACTTGCGCTGCAAAACTGCTCCCGCCGAATTCCACCTTATTCAATGAAACGCGCCTCAACGATCGCACACCAAAAGGCGCGCTTCCGTGGATTGTATCGCACATAATGTTGCCACATACAATACGTCGAATGGCAAGGCAATGTACGAATACCTTCACTTGACTGAAGTACCAAGGCGACGAGATCCAGTTGCCAAGTTGACCTATGTTGATGCCACTATCTTACAAACAATATGCATACCTAATAAAGGCGAAACAAGAGGTGACTTGAGTCTGCGGACTGATCAAGTTTGTGGAGAGCGGAAGGGCACTTACGTGCAGTGTCATGCAGACCTCGTACAATTTCGACTAGCTCAAGAATGTGCCAATCTTGCCAATCCGAAATGAAAAGCGTCCTGTCGGTTGGCGGTGTTACTCACAGTTGCTGATCTCGCAAATTGAATGCATGTAACTCTTAGTTTCACTCTCAGTTTTAGGGTGGCATGCTCCTGGAGAATAACCTGTAATGCTAGACCAATATTAAGAATGCTTTAACTATGTGGTCGGAAAAGGGGAAAATCCCTACACTTGAGTAAGCGGAAGTCATGATATCAAACGCAGCGACGCCTAATGCTTGTTAACCCTTGCAATCAAATTCACTTAGGTACGTCAATATGCTAGATTTACTCACCGCAATCACGCTCAACTTCATTTATGCCTGTTTGCACTTTACGCCCGTAAGAAGTAAAGTCGTCTACAACGTCAACAAGCAGCATGTAAGGAATCGGACACCGCTGAATTCACCATTCAAAGGGAATCTGCTGATAGAAGCAATTCTAAAAGCACGTTCCATTGCCGGATATGCGTCTTTCGCATCCCTCCATTAATGACAGGCACGTTTGATGTTACAAGAGTTAGCATCACTAAATTGTAGTTGGACTGCGTCAAATTTGGGGGAGTGAGAACGGTCACCCAAGCATGGAAAGCACCTATTTTCGCATAATTTCAGCTATGCACTTAATCATTCTATGCATAATGATTATGGCCTGTGTCTTTGCAGGCCCAATTATTTGTGGCTTGCTAAAATCTTTTGTGTTCTGCAAATATTGCCATTCCTCTGCTGAACCACAACGTGGTGCACCTGCACTTAGAGTTCCATTAAGTGCCTGCGTGGAATGAATGATGCTGAACCACAACAAATGTATCAGCCTTTAGTTTTACCACCAAGGTATTAAGTAGTCCAAGTCTGACTCATTTCAGCGAACCACACCTCAGCAAATTCCACCTGTACCGCACATTCACGCGGTATATTTTGCATGAACCGCGAAACAGACTTTGCTGCCACATGCAATACCATCCTGTTGTACGACAATGCAGGCGCTTTTAATGGGATGACTGAGTTCGGTCGGTAAGAGACGCTGAAGTAAGTCTTCTGTCTCGCCATTAATATGTAAAATGCTATGAGAAATATTGGTAGCCCAAGTCTGAGGGTTGGTCAATAGTTTCCATTCTGCTGTTCGAGGTGGATCCAACCAGCTTTGTGTCAGTGCATGCTACTTTCAATTGTGCATACACATGCCAGTTTGAAGACCTGAGAAATTGTAAAGCAGTCCTTTAGTCAGTGGAGACTTATTAGCATCAGTTAGTTGGCTCACATGCTTGAATAACTTTGCAAAGCACCACACTATAGTCACATGATAGAAAGCCGGTCAGTAAGAGTCACTCACACTGGCTGCGACGTGGCAGACGCGATGTGGATTCGCCGGTATTATCACAGTCAGAGAGATAACAAACACATTCTTAGTGTAAAATGCCCAACTACGGGACTTAAAACAGTGTTTTGCAGCATTCCAAAGGAGAGGTAGTTAAGCAGAAAACATCTCTTGGTTGATGTAACAGAAATGGAGGAGGCTGTCACGCTGTAGCGACTCAGTGAGCAGCGCTGATGCGACGCATTCTCCATCTCATCTGCGTTATTAATGATACGTGATGGGTAAAAGAAGCGTAAACCTGGGCCGCACGCATAAGTGTGTCCGAATGAGAAAGCATAACGCAGACAGTTTTGTAGTGCATTCAGTTTCCTTCGATTCACAAGCATAATCATTGCCATTAATGCATCTCAACATTGTAGCCGCCTTTGCTCATGATGTGTTAGCCGATCGCTTAGATGCTTTGGCTGATCTTTTCCATTTGTCTGTTCTCCACTGCTTCAACCTTCCCGACCGGCACGTCAATGTTGGTTCAGGTTGTCAAAGTATCGGCAGCGTGTTTGTCTCCTTAAGTACTGATAGGAAATGGCGTCCACTTAACGCCTTTTGAATCACAGCTTAAAATGTAAACGGCATGGTTTAAAGCGAACAAACGATTTCGATTGGAGCTATCAGTTTTCAAACTGACATCGACAGAATGCTGGTTTGAAGCTTACACTCACTGCGCGATCGGCATGCGGAAAGACCGACTAATGTCGGCCTGAACCATACCCTTACTTTGGTAGCAACACAGTGTTTCAAGTGTGCGCAAAGTGAAATGTGAATCTCCACACAACACACATTTGTTATGGGCTTTCGCCGCTGAAAATGAAAGGCCTTTGAAACAGCCATTGAGAGTAAGCGGCTCTCTAATAGCCCAGTGATTTCGGCAACGAGTAAGACTAATTTTTTCAAAAAGTGGCTGGGAATCGCGAATTTGTTGCTGTTGCGTAGAATTAAATTGCATGTAGTTGAACACGATGTTCAGTCTTGCCATAATTAATTTTGTGAATGCAACAGTTGAACCAAAGTTTATTTAAGAAAGACCAATTTTGGGTGCGATGACTAGGACTAAATAGGCACCGCACAATTTGCTATGTGCATGATACAAAGCCGAGGAAAATAAGATTTGAGTAGCAAAAGCTAGCGAGTCCTATCCTGTGTGGGATCGCCTGGCCGCTCTCACAAAGCAACTTATGCTGCCCATGCAAAGGTGGGTGAACCAGATTACCCGGCCATCGCGAAATTCGTTCACTTAATAGGCTATGACAAAGCTATAAGCTAAGGACCTGTGCAAAGCACAACTTTACAAAATATGAACACCACTTCTTTACTAAACTGACTCAAAGAATGATAACAGAGTTGCCGCCAAAGCTAGTTGGTACATCAATAGATGAAGGCATTTGGGAATTTCTGGTGTCGTGTTGTGTAGGTTTCGTAAGAAGACTTCAAACGTACCGCTTTAAGTGGCTTCAAATCAGCAAATCTAGAGGGTGATGAACAAAAGCTTTCAACTATAGAGAAGGGCAGTAAAAAGAGTCCTTTTTGTTTCGGTTTCGTCGACCAAGAGGTGTATTCCAGCTTAACGCCTTATTCTTTGAGCACATTCATACTCATGTGAGAGCATTGGCGCCGATTGTGAATGCTACGATCCATTGATTAAAGCCTTGCAGTAAGGCACTTAACAACGGAACGCACTTAACATTACATATCACTCTGGCTGTAGTAGCAATGATGAACCCGCAACGCTTCTGCCACGTTGCAGCCAGTGTAAGTGACTCAATTTGACCTCCTTTTTTAGCATGTGATTCACTGTCATCTTATGCAAAATTATTCAGCCCTAGCAGTCAACTTGCCGCTACTGAGGAGAACACTTTGTTGATTAAATGTCTACCCCTTTTCAATTTCCTACAGCACTCATTCTGTTTATCTTGGCGACCCAATCTCGCCAGCCTATTATTTTAGCCAAGCTACTATCTCAGTGCATTGCTTTATTAGACTGTGGTATTCTATGTGAAAGTAAAAGTCTGCCCTATTTCTCAGGTGAAGTATATTGCATGACTGTGCTTTGTGAGGTCTGCGCAGAACATGTCAAGAGGAATTACTCCTGATGGCCACAGCTATGCGTTTATGCAAGCACATTGTGTTTTTAGGCCCGACCAGACTCCACTCAACGGCAAAAAGAACCGGTTTACCTAATTTGCGCTTGCTTAAGTCAAATGTAGCACAACTGCCTCTCGTAGATCCGCACATCTAATAGCTAGGTTGATGGCACTGCCGTGATTAAGACCTTAAGCTATTTGATTCTCCAACATGCTGATTCACTCTTGGCTCATGCTTACCTCACTCAATTAATTCGACGTTTGATTCATGTGCACCTTTCTTCTGCGATCGACGGCAAGCAAAACACATTGATGGGAACCTCAGTGCTAGACATGATTGTTTCAGTCCGCTTGACAAACGAACTAAAATGACCAAATTATTAGCAAAAGCTTCTTTGGCCACCAACCTGACGGAGAGAAATCTGTATTCTTCTTTAATGTCCACTGCAAACAAGGTCACTCTACATGACCATATAATCTAGATACATAAGCTTAATTGCATGCCTGTCTGGCGGTATTTTGATTAAAAAATTAATTCACGTGTTAATGGACATAACTTTTAGTGGCTCGTGCAAAGAAAATTAGGCTTGCTAAGCACAAGTTGGAAGAGATGGGCAAAAAGTCTGCAAGTAAAAAACTTGATACCACCCAAATCTAAGTTTAGAACATCAACTTAGAATTACTTAAACTTAATTAAGAGGTTTTCCTTTTGCATGTGAAGAATTCCTAGCTATGGAATTATGAAGTTCGAAAGTTTCCTCATTTAGGAAATTGCATCTTAGCTTTGCGGATAATTGCTTAGAATGAAAACGCCGTGCTATTTCTTTCATGAATGCACAGGCGATTCGAGTTTGAACAACCAAACAAACCGTCATGGGAAGTTGTGAGCAACAGTGAACATAACCTAATCTTTGCTACACTGCGTCAAAGCTGCACTTGCGTCATTGACAAAACGTGGATAATTCGATTAAAACACCCGAAACAAAGGTCGACGTCTGTGCGCCGCCAAAAGCTTGCATTATATTAGTGACCACATCCATGCAGAGCATAGTTTACGAGTGCAAAGCATACAAATGCTACTCACTATAGCTGGTTTACAGCAACAAAGAAGTCAAAAGGTTTTGGCAACTTGTACCTAATCATCATTTAATGAAATTAGCCTCTCTTTGTAACTCGATGGGAAGATCTGTGGCACATTAATGCCTGATAGCCATCGTAGAACATCACGCTATATTGCTCATTGTAAGAATTTAGTAGACACCAAAATTTTCCCCATAGATTGATGTGATGATTTTACACGTAGACTTAATTCCATGGATGATTTTGCGAAGCATACATGGCGCTCTGCTTCGATAGTTAAAGAAGTGCAAAGCAACTCCAAACATTACGGCCAAACTATACCAACGCCTTTTGAATGAAGTATCTTAAGCAGTACTTATGATTCGGTGTCTCCACAGCTCCTGCAAAGTCGCATTCCTCACTCCTACAAGACATTTCATGATGAGTGCAATTCGGCAAGATCACGGCTGCCCTGAAACTACCTTCCTGCATCCATAGTGGACGTTAGAGCAAGAACGATACGCATGAACAAGATACATGCCTGCAGGCCGAAACGCAGCTGGTCAGTTGTTGGTCACTAAAACTTCGGAATAATGTTGGTGAAGCATGAAGAGTTCTACGCTGCTGTGTCAAAAGCACATCTTTAGCTGCCATAGATATCAAAATAATGGTGTTGTTTGAGGACCCGCAGCAAGGATTTGTGTGTTAATTAGCTTAGCTTAAGCAATACTTGCGCTGCTGGGGGATGAGCCAGATAGCATTAAGGACTTGGACTCTTTTATGAAGGAGATGTCGGACCCTCGCAGTAAATAAGACCACATCATTTGTACTCACATTGTAATTGAGGTGAAAATGGAGGGAATAAAGCAAACACTAAACAGGGCAATACTAAGTCTAAGAGGTCACTTTGATGTTGGGCAGGCAGGAATGAAGAGCGAGCGGCGCAGACCCTACTTCATAACCACCTGCAATGGAGGGTGATTTGTTCAGCAATAATAAAGGTATGATGTTACGCATTGATGACTGACCTAAGCGTTAAATTAGGCATAGAATATGGACATGTAAGCAAATATGATCGATTGAGTCGCGGGACCTACCTGATATCCACTGCTAGTAGCATGTCCTCCATCCGACTCTACTAAAAAAATCATGCTTGTGAGGATAAGGCGTGATAAATGTGTACTCAAGACCTCGACGCATGCATATAAGGAAATGCAATGAATGCAATCCGCTAAGAAATTACCATTTGGCCCTGTTCTAAGTAAAGTGTCGTAAGTAAGAACAGCACTGCCATTTCCCAAGGCTACTGTCTCCATTGAGTACAGTGCATTGGGGTGCAGTTGATCAATAATGAGTTTCTCCTTGTCCACTTTTGCCAACTTGAACTTCAGTTTATCCAGAACTTCAACTTGAGTGTAAATTACTTCGACATATTTTACGCCGAGGTCAATCAAATTCTGTGCATTCCAAGTCAACAGAAATGCATTATATTTCACTTGGGTCCAATGAAACACTTGCTTGACGGGATTTGTGCCTTCCATTGCGTTTTCTAAAATGCAACATCATAGGGTAAGCATGTTTAAGGCGCCTCGTTTAATTTAGCTTGGGTTTGTAAAGCACTAGCTCCTAACGGCAGGACATTTATGCTTGTGTTTGCCATGACATCGGTGAATCTGCCTTCAAAATGCGTGAGTGTGGATGTATGAACTGCCCAGTACTAGGGTTAAAGGGGATTATTGCCTAGTGGTGTCATCTCATAAGGCTCCAGAAGATCGAACAAGGAAAACATAAGTGAGAATGCCGCGTCCATGACAAAAACGGTATGATCATGCATGCAAGTGTATAAAAAGGAACGTGTGCAAATTAATAGTTTGTGATTCGTGCTAAGTGTTCAGCGTTTAGATTTTAACGATTTCACCGCTAAAAAAGTGCGAGATAGGAAGAGTGAATGTATTCCAATTTCGAGTGAGAATGGTAGATGTAATCGGCAAACATTTCCTCCTCACATCCAACGCCAATTTCCACACTAATGATTATCACTAGCATTAGTGACTTTTACGTTTAGATCCACGCTAGATGCCTGCAATACAGTCATAGCAAAAGATGGCCGTTAGTTCAAACCGGCGGTTTTGAGTGTGTGTCATTTTCCATTCTCCCTAATTCGTGCAAAACTTAGTTCATATGCTTGAAAATGCAAAATAAAATGCTGTTGGCATAATGCCGGACTGCGTCAAATGCTACAGTACATGTGCTGAGCAAAAGGATATGTTAGATGGCAACGTACCATCAGCTCCTCCCAATTCTGCAGTGAAAACCGAGACCGCCAACAATAGGAGACAGAATCGAACCATCGTCTTCAATATTGTAATTGTTTTAGGCACAAATCATGGCGTATTTATAAGAGTGCTCCACATTTAATCCAGCCTATGAGCTACCTTAACCATGATCTACAAATCCAATTCACCTGCAACGATTGCGCGCACGGCGTGATGAGATGCGTGGGCACTCACACATCCATCTATCACGCTTCTTATCAATAAAGCGCACAAAGACGCGGTCTAAGTGTGCCATAATAATACTATCCCATGCACACTGCTCATCGATACTGACATCACCTCAGAAGTGTCCGCAAAATAAATGCTACTGCATTCATGACTTTATCACTAGGTCTTGCCAAACACTTTGTCATCAGCAGACACCACATTTTTTCGTTTCATTTAAATTAGCGTTCGGGTTTAACTAGGGCAAAAGTAATGGATCTATTTAAAACCAGTCGTCTCTTTTCAGGCCTTCTAGTTACCGTTTAACCTGCTATTTAGAATATCTTGGACATTTGCCATGATCAAGTAGGTCGTACTAGTTCTACCCTCTCGGTAGCAAAACAAATCAAAATGATATTTACATTGACGCACTGAGGCATTATTTATGTGCTATTGAAGGAAATTCGAAGAAGTGGATAATATGTGAATTACTGATTGTCAGCGAAGGCCCAATTGCACTTTACATGGACATTGCTGTCAGACGCGGTGGAAGTATTGATTAGCATCAATGAATATGACTCTGCCTTAAAATCGAGGATGGGATGCACTGCAACGTTGCCTAGGAAAAATCAACCTAACTATTGGATGTGCGGATCTACGAGAGGCAGTTGTGCTACATTTGACTTAAGCAAGCGCAAATTAGGTAAACCGGTTCTTTTTGCCGTTGAGTGGAGTCTGGTCGGGCCTAAAAACACAATGTGCTTGCATAAACGCATAGCTGTGGCCATCAGGAGTAATTCCTCGTGACATGTTCTGCGCAGACCTCACAAAGCACAGTCATGCAATATACTTCACCTGAGAAATAGGGCAGACTTTTACTTTCACATAGAATACCACAGTCTAATAAAGCAATGCACTGAGATAGTAGCTTGGCTAAAATAATAGGCTGGCGAGATTGGGTCGCCAAGATAAACAGAATGAGTGCTGTAGGAAATTGAAAAGGGGTAGACATTTAATCAACAAAGTGTTCTCCTCAGTAGCGGCAAGTTGACTGCTAGGGCTGAATAATTTTGCACAAGATGACAGTGAATCACATGCTAAAAAGGAGGTCAAATTGAGTCACTTACACTGGCTGCAACGTGGCAGAAGCGTTGCGGGTTCATCATTGCTACTACAGCCAGAGTGATATGTAATGTTAAGTGCGTTCCGTTGTTAAGTGCCTTACTGCAAGGCTTTAATCAATGGATCGTAGCATTCACAATCGGCGCCAATGCTCTCACATGAGCATGAATGTGCTCAAAGAATAAGGCGTTAAGCTGGAATACACCTCTTGGTCGACGAAACCGAAACAAAAAGGACTCTTTTTACTGCCCTTCTCTATAGTTGAAAGCTTTTGTTCATCACCCTCTAGATTTGCTGATTTGAAGCCACTTAAAGCGGTACGTTTGAAGTCTTCTTACGAAACCTACACAACACGACACCAGAAATTCCCAAATGCCTTCATCTATTGATGTACCAACTAGCTTTGGCGGCAACTCCGTTATCATTCTTTGAGTCAGTTTAGTAAAGAAGTGGTGTTCATATTTTGTAAAGTTGTGCTTTGCACAGGTCCTTAGCTTATAGCTTTGTCATAGCCTATTAAGTGAACGAATTTCGCGATGGCCGGGTAATCTGGCTCACCCACCTTTGCATGGGCAGCATAAGTTGCTTTGTGAGAGCGGCCAGGCGATCCCACACAGGATAGGACTCGCTAGCTTTTGCTACTCAAATCTTATTTTCCTCGGCACATAGCAAATTGTGCGGTGCCTATTTAGTCCTAGTCATCGCACCCAAAATTGGTCTTTCTTAAATGAACTTTGGTTCAACTGTTGCATTCACAAAATTAATTATGGCAAGACTGAACATCGTGTTCAACTACATGCAATTTAATTCTACGCAACAGCAACAAATTCGCGATTCCCAGCCACTTTTTGAAAAAATTAGTCTTACTCGTTGCCGAAATCACTGGGCTATTAGAGAGCCGCTTACTCTCAATGGCTGTTTCAAAGGCCTTTCATTTTCAGCGGCGAAAGCCCATAACAAATGTGTGTTGTGTGGAGATTCACATTTCACTTTGCGCACACTTGAAACACTGTGTTGCTACCAAAGTAAGGGTATGGTTCAGGCCGACATTAGTCGGTCTTTCCGCATGCCGATCGCGCAGTGAGTGTAAGCTTCAAACCAGCATTCTGCCGATGTCAGTTTGAAAACTGATAGCTCCAATCGAAATCGTTTGTTCGCTTTAAACCATGCCGTTTACATTTTAAGCTGTGATTCAAAAGGCGTTAAGTGGACGCCATTTCCTATCAGTACTTAAGGAGACAAACATGCTGCCGATACTTTGACAACCTGAACCAACATTGACGTGCCGGTCGGGAAGGTTGAAGCAGTGGAGAACAGACAAATGGAAAAGATCAGCCAAAGCATCTAAGCGATCGGCTAACACATCATGAGCAAAGGCGGCTACAATGTTGAGATGCATTAATGGCAATGATTATGCTTGTGAATCGAAGGAAACTGAATGCACTACAAAACTGTCTGCGTTATGCTTTCTCATTCGGACACACTTATGCATGCGGCCCAGGTTTACGCTTCTTTTACCCATCACGTATCATTAATAACGCAGATGAGATGGAGAATGCGTCGCATCAGTGCTGCTCACTGAGTCGCTACAGCGTGACAGCCTCCTCCATTTCTGTTACATCAACCAAGAGATGTTTTCTGCTTAACTACCTCTCCTTTGGAATCCGTTCAAGCTCAAGATCGTGAGCGGAGCCGCCGATTTCGAATGCTGCAAAACACTGTTTTAAGTCCCGTAGTTGGGCATTTTACACTAAGAATGTGTTTGTTATCTCTCTGACTGTGATAATACCGGCGAATCCACATCGCGTCTGCCACGTCGCAGCCAGTGTGAGTGACTCTTACTGACCGGCTTTCTATCATGTGACTATAGTGTGGTGCTTTGCAAAGTTATTCAAGCATGTGAGCCAACTAACTGATGCTAATAAGTCTCCACTGACTAAAGGACTGCTTTACAATTTCTCAGGTCTTCAAACTGGCATGTGTATGCACAATTGAAAGTAGCATGCACTGACACAAAGCTGGTTGGATCCACCTCGAACAGCAGAATGGAAACTATTGACCAACCCTCAGACTTGGGCTACCAATATTTCTCATAGCATTTTACATATTAATGGCGAGACAGAAGACTTACTTCAGCGTCTCTTACCGACCGAACTCAGTCATCCCATTAAAAGCGCCTGCATTGTCGTACAACAGGATGGTATTGCATGTGGCAGCAAAGTCTGTTTCGCGGTTCATGCAAAATATACCGCGTGAATGTGCGGTACAGGTGGAATTTGCTGAGGTGTGGTTCGCTGAAATGAGTCAGACTTGGACTACTTAATACCTTGGTGGTAAAACTAAAGGCTGATACATTTGTTGTGGTTCAGCATCATTCATTCCACGCAGGCACTTAATGGAACTCTAAGTGCAGGTGCACCACGTTGTGGTTCAGCAGAGGAATGGCAATATTTGCAGAACACAAAAGATTTTAGCAAGCCACAAATAATTGGGCCTGCAAAGACACAGGCCATAATCATTATGCATAGAATGATTAAGTGCATAGCTGAAATTATGCGAAAATAGGTGCTTTCCATGTTTGGGTGACCGTTCTCACTCCCCCAAATTTGACGCAGTCCAACTACAATTCAGTGATGCTAACTCTTGTAACATCAAACGTGCCTGTCATTAATGGAGGGATGCGAAAGACGCATATCCGGCAATGGAACGTGCTTTTAGAATTGCTTCTATCAGCAGATTCCCTTTGAATGGTGAATTCAGCGGTGTCCGATTCCTTACATGCTGCTTGTTGACTTTGTAGACGACTTTACTTCTTACGGGCGTAAAGTGCAAACAGGCATAAATGAAGTTGAGCGTGATTGCGGTGAGTAAATCTAGCATATTGACGTACCTAATTGAATTTGATTGTAAGGGTTAACAAGCATTAGGCGTCGCTGCGTTTGATATCATGACTTCCGCTTACTCAAGTGTAGGGATTTTCCCCTCTTCCGACCACATAGTTAAAGCATTCTTAATATTGGTCTAGCATTACAGGTTATTCTCCAGGAGCATGCCACCCTAAAACTGAGAGCGAAACTAAGAGTTACATGCATTCAATTTGCGAGATCAGCAACTGTGAGTAACACCGCCAACCGACAGGACGCTTTTCATTTCGGATTGGCAAGATTGGCACATTCTTGAGCTAGTCGAAATTGTACGAGGTCTGCATGACACTGCACGTAAGTGCCCTTCCGCTCTCCACAAACTTGATCAGTCCGCAGACTCAAGTCACCTCTTGTTTCGCCTTTATTAGGTATGCATATTGTTTGTAAGATAGTGGCATCAACATAGGTCAACTTGGCAACTGGATCTCGTCGCCTTGGTACTTCAGTCAAATGAAGGTATTCGTACATTGCCTTGCCATTCGACGTATTGTATGTGGCAACATTATGTGCGATACAATCCACGGAAGCGCGCCTTTTGGTGTGCGATCGTTGAGGCGCGTTTCATTGAATAAGGTGGAATTCGGCGGGAGCAGTTTTGCAGCGCAAGTGGCAAAAATAATTCAAAAAGTGCACTTTACGAACCAATAACTGAAACGACAGTGCTAGCGATTTCAGCAGGACATTGTTAATTGATATTGTTGCATGCAAAGATTTTACTTTAGAGTTTTGTCACCCCATCTTCGCATGCGATCGAATGCAGGCAACATTTCTTTATCACACCGTCGTATTAGAATTGAAGTTAGACCCATTGTTTGATGCATAGCTGTTCACTTCTCCCTGTGAATCGAAGGATAACACTTGACACACACTGACTAATAACAACAGTAGGGATATTTTGAGTATGATTAACGCAATATTTCTTTTCAACCTTCGACGCATGTCTTTGTGGCCTCCTTCTCAATGAGTTAACCTAGTGGCACTAAGCTGTCAAATTTCGTCACTGGTTCATAACTGCTAGCTTTAATTGTCAATGTACCAGAAAGCTTGCCAAATTGTTTGATTTACTGCAAAATATTTTACCGGAATTTTAGCAAAGTGGTGCGTCGACTCTAATGGCGATATTATGACAGGTTTTCTAATAGCTTAAGGTACCCACAAACTAGATGCCACTGAACATTATCCGCACTACTTGGCAGCATTGTTTACCTGGATGCAGTTCATTCCAAGGAATGTAAACGTGATTGTGGTGATTAGGAAAGGGTTCAACTAAAGTTTTGTACCTTAGTTTAGTAAATCGTTAGTGTTAGCGGCTAGATTCTCGAGCAACTCTTATTATTTGGGCTTACTATTCATATACCCATGCATACCCTAGCCGGGAAGTTATTCTTAACTTATCACTAATTGAGTCTCTGCGAGTAGAAGTTTATCGACTCATTTTTATCGCTCTTCTCTCTACCTGTGATTGTAACGATGGCCGTACAACTTGTCTGCCGCGTTACTTCATATGTTGGTAATGTGATCATGCACGAAGTTATCCAAGCATGGTGGTGAACTTGTTACCACTAATGCAAATTCTCTATGGATTGAAGGGCTATTCGTTTGCCTATCAGCTGTTACCAACTTGCACTCTATGCAGTGGTGAGCATTGGTGTATTGAATCAAATTGTAGTAACGAATCAAAAAATCCTCTTTATCGCTAATTAATTTTTTACTTAATAGTTGCAGAATAGAGGTTCAAACTCAGGTCAGCTCACCGAATGCGTCTCCCTGTTCTTGTATATCGTGCTCGTTAGAGTGCTCGTGAATTGTGCTACCATGTGCTGAATCGATATTCGATAGCAAGGGTCTGATTAGACTCACTGGCAAAGATGTTGCGTAAATATGTCTTATTAGATCCAATTTTTGGTAATGGGATTGACTGTGTTAGGTGCATTTTCGCCTCCTGACAGTCTGCGTGAACTTTACGCCGACTAGCCCATGTAGTTTGGTTAGATCAACAAATACACACAATTTTGGTTTATGGTAGAAGTTGGCGCTGTCGTTCGCCACTGTGTCATGTGCCTTTAGGTCAAAAATGTCTTTCTACATTCTCAACTGACTGATACTCTTTAACTAGAAAAGTAAGCTAGCTAAATCTCCGGCAGTCTAATTTACCCCTCATTTGTGCTTGATCTATTCTCCTTATATAATGGCTGAGGTATGTGTGCGTTTCCTGTGCAAACGATAGCAAGTACAACTACGTTGACGATAATCTAGTGCTAGGCGTGGCAGTGCTTAGTTTACTCACCAAAATGACTCAAATATAGTAGCGCCACCTTGCTCCCTACTTATTAACGTTAAGTAGACGTTGGGTATCATTTCGAATACTCATTCAATTGAAACCACTTCTTACTTTGTCCACACCCTTCTTCAAAGCCTTCGTGAAGCAAATGCACATTTGAGGGCATGTTTAGGCACTCTAAATAGAACCGCTCAATTCTGGACGGAAATAGCCAGCCTTTAATTTGCTGGATAGAATGCGTTCCAGCTGCATGCACCAGCGTATAAGTCCTTCCAGCAGGGCAGCTTCATTCCACCTATTCACACCCTATGCTGTGTCACATAGCACTCGTGATGGCACGTTTGCACGAGAACAAATTTGTCGATTTCGTGGTGCTTCATTCTAGAACTTTGTTTGTTTG
Source organism: Taenia hydatigena (assembly GCA_036345935.2). NCBI lineage: Eukaryota > Metazoa > Platyhelminthes > Cestoda > Cyclophyllidea > Taeniidae > Taenia > Taenia hydatigena. The sequence continues at coordinate 39,634 of JADWOT020001481.1, forward strand.
GCTGTCGGTCGCGATCATTTGGGTGGATCTATTGCCTTTGCAGGATGGATTGAGCACTGGGCCGTTCCAGCATTCCCAATCCCACTCCTTTTGCTCAATATGCACTTTCCTCTCAATTATTATGCCTTTGTAGTCTTCAAAAAAGTCCCAATACGCTGCATTGGTGGCAGTAAAACAGATGCAGGTTTAGAGTATTGCTATCCTGATTTATGTCGCCAATGGCCAGCTTTAGTGTTGTAAGGGAATTGTATGGGCCTTAGATGAAAGAAGTGCTGTCGTCTTATAACAGGAGGACTGAGAATGACATCTCCCTTCGGCAAGAAAGCTGACAACACGGATAGCGACACCATTCGTGAACCATCTAGAGGAGTTTTGTATTGCTGCTTAATTCAACGATGCTCGCATTTCTTACATGCTACGTGTTGTCTGCACCGGTGACGTCACGTCTCACAGTAGTGAAACTCAAGTAAATATGCATGGTTATAAAGGTGATTACAGTCAATCAACCCAGCCTATTTGCCTACCTTATTAAATTTAATAAAAACTAGTCGCCTAAGCGTCTTGGCATTCAAGAGCCTAACCTAAGTGTACCATTTTATTTTCTTCAACTCAGTATTATTAGTAAATTTGCTTAATTTCGTGCAAACCAATCTCATTATATCAATTAATGGAATTCTTTTGCGCACATTTGAATAAAACTATTTATAAAAGGGGGAAGATGTGCTAAACATGATCTAATAAATTCTGGTTGACTAATTACTATTGCTGCTTAAGTATTCCAGGCTTAATGTTTTGACACACGACGCTAAAAGGGGCCATGCTAAAGAGAGATTCTCTTCTATCCTGAAATATTCAGACAGAAATTCACCACATCCGACGCATTAATAAATCTACACACTTTCAGTGCTCTTTCTGGTGACAGGTCGGTAACTTTGCAGTGTGTTTCAGTTTCGTAAAATGCTGGCTTCCCATTTTAAGACATCGAGAGCACTGGATCGATTTAGACGCTTCACATTGACAGATACACGACAAAGGCAACAAAGGCGGTGGCCGACATATGACCATTGAAGCGACACGTCTTAACAACTTTGAGCTTCCTGCCGCAATATCATCACCAAGACCGTCAACTTGGAATAGCCGCCAACAGTCTTTTCGACTTGCCAATCACCTTCTGCTGCTGCAGTGCTGCACCTAGCGCTGGCGCGGGTGACGTCTCCTGTGTGGAGGCGCAGAAGCACCGCATCCTTAACCTCGCACTTCCCATTGTGCGTCTATTTCGCCAAATTCCTCATTCCACTGATAGCCCTCGCCCGCCAACTGTACTTCTTTGTACTCCTTTTGTATTAGGTGGCGGCGTATATCCATGACAGCGTCGATGAGTGGCAGGCAGATGGTGCCACCGCCTTGCTGATCACTTTTGTCGCTTCTGGAATTCGGGGCACCAATGCTGGTGGTTGTGGTGCCACCACTGTTGCCTTTGTGTCTTCCGTTGAGGTTATGAATTTGGTGACGGGGCTGTTCGTCAGTGTGATATGGAGCGTGCAGGTGCTGTAGATGGTGGAGGCGAATGATCTAATGAGATGGTGGGATATGCAGCACCAGTGGTTTATTTGCTCGTTGTTGTCTTGCAGAAAAGATGGAGAGGGGATTTCGCGACGTCAACTTTGTTTGAACTGCAAGTTCTCTTTCCTTTCCTATTATAAACGCTGACGGAAGTAATCTGAACATTTATTTGGCTAATCAATAGTCACTGAAATTTAGCTTAGGTAGTTGTCTTTTTTCCTATTCTTTAAACTAGCCGAAAAATTATGAAGACTCTTATTAGTCGACTGTCATTTATTTGCAAATTCTAAATCTTCTTCGCTAATGCTATGTGTGCTAGATTTAATTATAATGCTTGCAAGACTACCGCCTTTATAAAGATTATCCTTGTTTGCTAAGATTTTATACTACTAGGACTGCTGCCTGATGGTTGAATGCGGCCAGTTGTAGTTTGCGACGAACCTATGCTTAGACCACCGAATAAAGTGACCCACATTGCATGTACTTCCCAGTTCTTGAGTGACGTTTAGTGTGATTTTGCGTTGTGATGACTACAACCCGAATGGTGTTTGTCCACAGTACGCGAAATGTGCTTCGTCGTTGTCAAATGTGTGACGGGTTCGACTAGTTAAGGTTTCCGCCTAACTTTCGAGTGATGTTCGCTAAAGGAATGGCAAGAAAGGAAAGCCGTGAGAACTTGCCACCAAAGTTAAGCTTCTTTTTATGCATTTATAAGTAGATCAAACTTGAATGAGAATTCTTCGGCTTGTGACTAACCGTGGTTCAAATGAGAAGATCTCGAGTCAGATTGTAACCAAGTGCAAGCATTTGGTATGTGAGCACCTCTTGGTGGTGGAGCGTTTGTCTGTGTTGTCGCAGCACCAAGGCGTCTCTCCTCCTTTTAAATGCCTTTTACGATTTTGCACTGGTAATCGGAGATCTGCTCTGACACTCGCGTGCTGCATTTGTTATGAGGAACTCTTGAGAGAGACTGACGAAGTGATATCATTCTGAATGCGCTCGCATTGCCCTATGAATTCCCTTTTCTGTATTGAACTGTAGAGATATATTGCTACAGTTCCCCGTACCATCGTACAACCGAAAGTTCCATCTTCACTGTTTCTAAGGCAGTCAGCGCTCAAAAATCTGTCCTCACTACGAGCTGTCTCGCTGTCTAGCATTGTTGGAATTGTCTAACCATTGTAGAGGTAGCTAACATTTCACGGTCCTTTGCACTTCTCTGTCTCATTTTTTGCCGAGTCTGATACCAGCGTAGGCGATGGCATGTTCTCTTTATTTTTTGTCCCCTTGGGAAAGTGCATCGATTATGGCTACACCACTAGCGTCTGCATCCAGTGCGAAGGGTAGTGCGCCGGCCTCCAAGTTTGGTAAGGCTTGGGTCGGTGCGGAACAGATTTTATTCTAGTTCTTTTGACGCTTTACGATGCTCGGCATCCCACTTGAATTTCTTTTTTACCAGCTCTCTGATCGCTTTATGCAGGAATAGTGATCTTATCCATTAACAAAGCGCCTGCAGTAGTTCGCCAAGTCAGTGAAACTGCGAAACTGTCTCTGTTTAGTTGGCGTTGATTAAGCGTTCACTTGCTTTGCACAGACTCTAGGGACTGCCCTCTTGTCTGGCAAAGAATCCACGCACCGTGAAGATTGCGCAGCGCTAAAGAAAGCGCCAATTCTTTGGATTCAAGTGCTCGACTCTTCTCAAGGTGACCGAATCGAAGCTCGAGACCGATGGGGTGGTCCTCTGCTCCCACTCTCTGCGTCAAATTTTGTCAAGGTGAAATGATCTTGGGAGAGACTGCACATTCCCGGAGAAGCAGTTCAAGTCTCTCTCTCTCTCCCTTTCTTCATCTTTCCTTTTTCTGTTCCCTTGACTTCAGCATAACTCCCCATCTTCGTCTGTTCTCTGCACATTAGAAGTTCATGCATGGCCCGTGCTCGGCACAGATCATGGCAATTAGCGTGAAAGAGTAGGCAAGTTTTTTGGACTTCTTTTTATTTTGTTTCCCTTCCTCATTTACACTTTTTGTTTATCGGTTAAGTGTTGCCGCCTTTGTAGGGTTTGTGTCTTGTGTTCCCCATAAAAGCAACAGTGTTGACTGCCTATAGTAACGCAACCAAATTGTTTTAATTCTTTTTGGATGTGCGCTCAGAACATTCAAGTAATCTCCTTCAACCATCGGCCCCATGAAATACAAGCGCTCTCCCGTGGGGCCGAAAGAAGGCCCTAGTGCAAAATACTGATGATCTAGCACCACCTGCTGGTAATCTGAAGGCCATCGATTCATCTACAAACCACAACTGCTGCAGCTCCTAAAATGCAACTTTGAAATGATAATCGGCCTGAAAGCCCTTGCGCCAACCATCACTTCACGTGCATATTCACCAATGCAAACGCTTAATAACACTTTAATTTCAACATCAAAACAGCTTCAGTGTCATCTCCCAATCCACCCTATGGCACGTAACTGCCTTGTTTCAAATAACGAGCCAGACGTCTTTGACACCATTCAAGTGCACATATCCTACACCACGTGTCAGACCCTGGATAGCTTTGTTACCCTGCGTCAACATCACGACTCAGATAAAAGACATTCACCATAGCCTGCCACTCACAATGCCCGAAATTCTGCACAAGTACTGCAGGCGCGAAGTGATAAAGACTTGAGATCTCCGGTGTATCCCATCCGAGGGAAAGACACCATCCAGAGATTGGCACAAAGACTCAATGTGTCCAGTATTCGAAGTTGAGAGACAGCATAGGATAGGCAGTGAAGCCGATTATTCTACAGCTAAAGATTCCCAAGCTTCTTCACCCACAAAGGTGACTGCCTAAATGCACCAGGAAGGAGGCCAGATACCCATTTCATATCGCCCACTGACAAAACCTACCCGTCAATATTAGCACATATTACGGTGCCTGATTGCTCGCTCAAAGGTAACTTTCCCGATTCTCCCAATTCCGACAGTCCTTCGGCAGTCAAGCGATTCCGTTCCACGACAAGTCTCTCAGACCAGAGCAGAGTCCTTCAATACACTCGGCCAAGAATCCATCTTACCTGAGTTCAGGCCGAGGCGAGTCCGATATCGCGATATGCGATTGTCGAATCGCTGAAGCTCAGCATTCCCTTTGTCAGGGTCTCAAGGTAAAGTGGAAGCGGTTCTGCATGGAGTAACCCCTCCGGTTCTCATTTACAGATTGAGCGACACTTGACATCGGCAGAATTCAAGTCAATGTGATTGCATACCTTGGGGAGTCCAACACCCAAAACAACAAGGACCGTACGTCAATGCTTTGTCAATTTCTAGAAGCACACTGGAAAGAAACACAGCTGATGAGCCAAAACCAGCCTAATCGAACATGCACTAGCTCAAAATGACCAGTAATTTATTCTAAAAAACGAGGTAATGAGCAGGACCAGAAAGAACGATGGTGAATCTCCCTAGGCTCGCAAACCTATCACACACTTCCACAATGTTCTCCTTAAGCCAAAATCATTAACAATAAAACCAAGTACCTTCAAACTTCAAAATTAACACCCGTTTACTCGACAAACAATAAGACTATGCGAGGAGCAGGGTCATGAATAACAACGTCGGTTATTCATCCGACCCGTCCGATGGACAGCAAACTGATTCGCGCCTAATGCAATTGGTTAACTACGCAACACTCGTCCATCGAGCCGTGTTAGCACCCTATTTAGCAATGCATTCAAACAAAGGTGGGCAATTATTCGCACTATTCAACAGCCTACGTGACGTAAATCCAGCTATCTGCAAAAATTAATATAATTCGAGAGGCACCCAAGCAAGTGCAAATCTGCGTTGCCGAATTATCAGGACACTTGAATGGTTTCCGCATTACATCCACACCTCTGCCAAAAAACAATTTCCCACCTTTTGAATCCGCGCTTCGTTTGACAAAAAGGTTTACTTATATTAACAAATAAAACCACCGAATTAAAGCCTTTTACTTCTTAAAAAAGCGCTTGGAGGCATTCATTTTGCTACAATATTTATTTTGTCCTAATTCTTAAAATCTGCACGTGCTAATGTTAGCTGAGCATAAGCCAGAATCCAGAGGTTGTAAACAATAGTTACGGCAAAACATTTGCTTTTTGCAGATATGTGAATATTGCACATAAAGAAGTTTTATTTATCAAATACATGCATGAAAGTGTGGCTTGCGCTTAATGGGGATTGCCAGATTCGTACTGACTTTGATTATACTTCCAAATTTGATTAAACAATGGTATGGGCTGTGTATGCTTAGTCAAACCGATTATTTTGCAGCATGGCGGTGACTAAATTATGACTACCATTGAGGATCAATTCTTGCTGGATGCACGCTTTGTTCTTGGGAAAGAAGACGGCAGCCGAGTTGATGGGCCAACCAGTAGAGGGTAGTTATATTCCAGGCAATCAGAGGTAACGTTAAGGTTCTATAACAATTATTGTAGGAAAACACAAATTATGACGAAGGAAACATAAGTTTGCTCTTTTAAGCTGTAGCTGCGTGTATGCTGGGAAAGACTAGCAGATAATTTAGCGAATGTGTAGTGTCCCGAGGCTTTCTCGAAGGCAAAATAAGGCAGAATGCTAGGGTAGAATATATATATATATGTATTCAACGGACAGAGGGAAATAGGCTGCTGGTATGGCCCGGAGGCTAGCCCACGTAGCTAGGGTAGTACGGCCACCTCCGTGTCCTTGACTGAAACCGGTAGTTTCAACAAACAAAGTACTGCAAATGTGTCTTGAGATTTCTCGCGACTTATTTTGGTGGTTGCATGCAAAGGACCGCTCAGCAGACAGCACTTTGGAGAACTTTCCACTTCGTGGAATCATTAATCTCTTCATGGAAATAAGAAGCAAAGAATAGATTATTCGTCGCTGAGTATGAGTTTTGGAAGATGCGAAGTAGTCCAGACTTCAAAGTCCCACAACGCTCCGTAAACTTCGTGGGACATAGAGTTTGGTCAGATTAGATGGCAGTCCTCTAAGACGGCACAAAACATGTGAGAATTGGACCAACGCCAACTAACCAAACAGAACTCCGCAGTTTACCTAGCTTGACAAATTGCTGCAAGCGTTTCGCTAAAGGCTTGGCTAAGATTAAATGTCGCTGCGAAGCTGGTAAAAAGGTGTTTTACGTATGCGAATGAGCATGTTGAAGCAAAGAACCGAGGCAGGTGATGTGTGCCTCCTCAGGAAATCATCTCGCAATTCGTGTCACCGACCCAGTCATAAGGGATTAATCATGCAACTAACCACCACACACACTCGCATACGCTTTTCATCGCCTCCCTTCCAATCTCTCTGCGCAGAAACATCCGACAATGGCCTTTCTCTATTCTCTCCTCTGCTTCCTCTCTTCTGTGAACGTCTTGTCATCGCCTCTCATCCAACTATTCTTTCGGGGCTTTCAGCTTAACAATCATGTTGCTTCCTCCCCACTGGAGAGGTGCAGTCACCGCCATTGTCCTCCCTAGTGCAACACAGCAAATGTCCTAGGTATGCGATTAAAAAGAAGCAGCAGAAGCACGCCTCCACGAGCTTTATGTCAGTTACTAGGAGTTAGTCGCCACTGTCTTCACTAGATTCATACCTCGCGTTGCCCAAACTGCCCGAAAGTTGTCCTTCCAAAAGAAAACAACAGGGATAAAAAGCTGACGGAAAGTAGTTCAGGCATGGCAGCGCATTTCATTCAAAGCACATTGATATTGGTGGCCCGTCTCTTCCTCTTCCACCGCCTTTACATGCGCCATGTTGCAAAGAAATCGACCAAGGTAAAAAGACACGAAGGCAAGTGATGTCTGCTCCCGCAAAACCATCCACAACGGGTGCCTCCTAAGTCCAACATCAGACGGTCCTGAGAGACACCACGCGACAACACTTGTCGCTAATCGATTCACACGTGTGGAATTCGAAATGGTCCATCGCACAACAGCGTCGGATATGATTGTCAAAGTGTTGTCTCGTCTACTGCTACTCATCTTTCTACGTGGATTCGTCCCGTTAATTCAGTTGGCCATCATTGCCTCCCCTCTGCTTTATTTTATCCTCCTATTCGGTCTTCTGTTGTTTTTTACGTTTGTCATCTCCCTCGTCATCCCGGTATCAGTTCCAACCGCCCGGCCCACCATTCAGGAGAAGTCCAAAGGCCGAAACAGATACATACAGTAAATATTAGAGGTAAGTTATGCTACCTCTCCGTCTCCTCATCTTGTGCTATCTTCTTCTTACCTCGCTTGCACACATCACTTGCTAGTTCCATGTACAAAGTTCACTTTACTCCGAAATAAGAGAGGAAGTAGGGGAGTCACAAGAAGGGAAATGCGATTAAATACTAGTGAAGCAAGTTAGTGGGTAGGCGATGGAGTGTTGGCGGAAGGTGGAGCATAAATTATTAAGGCAACCAAATAGCTATACAATGAGCAACTTAAGGAGATCCTCATTTAGGATAGAAATGTCGACATGGTCGGCTTGAAGGGCAATTGAGGGGGAGAGGATGAGATGAATATGGCTCTGCACTACATACACACAGGCACACACACATAGACGTTCCTACCTGTCTTTTTGAAACAGCGGTTGAGGCGACTCTCTAAAGGGCAGGAAGCGCACGTTCTTACACGTTAATGTAGAGCGCCAAGTAGAGGAATTCTCTGCAGAGAGAAGAAAAGATTTGGACAGTGAGATAGTGAGGTAGGGGCAACGCGCTTACCTTCGCTCTCAGGGAGTAAGTAAAGGAGAAGTAGAAGTAAGAGGTGGAATAGAGGCGAAGTGGTGTAGAATAATCTAGAGAGGTGGAAAGATTTTCTTGTGTCATTAAATTGGGAAATAAAGGCAAGGAAATGAAATACAGGAAGTACCCATTACTCTGTTTTGGTTGTGCTAAAGGCATTAAACGCAAACAGTGGAGCATAATGCAAGGCGCAACACTCGGGAGACAAAAGACGCTCTCACCGAAAGGCGCGTTGCAATAAGACGTGGAAAAGGGGAAGTAGAGAAGAAGGTCCCTACTCCTCCATTCTGAATACATCGTTAGGCCTACTTATAGTCCGCGTGCCCAGATTTCTGGTGTCTGCAAAAACGAAAGGAAGAAAAGACAGCATTTTACATGGCATGGGGTTGTGTTAATTCGATTAGGAGAGTCAAAATAGAGTGCCATCAAGGTTGGCATGCAATCTAGCCAGATCTAGTCAAGCTGTGTTACAGTGTTTCCGCATGTAAGAGACATGAAAAGCAAGCGTAGTGCAGAGTATAAAACTTAAAAAACACCGATGACTTATCCCTAGAGATGATTGAGATAACGATAATGAGTTTGTTTTGTGGGCATGTAGGCCTATGCTTGGCAGAATTAATGCGTTGCACTGCAAAGCAAAGTGATTACACATCTGAAGGAGGCAAGGAAATGATTAAGCTAGAGGCAAACGTTTGAGAATATAAGGACATAGAGCAAGCCAGGATGGGAAAGGGGAACAGAGGGCTGAAAATTGACACCATATGATAACTCTGCAAGGTGCTATAGTGCAGCATTCTTTATTTCTTTCTTTCTCCCATCTATTCCTAACCTGGTCCCCTTATTTGCTGATCTAGTCATCTGACTGAGTAAAGCATGAGGTGATTGACTCAATAAAAGGAATTCAATCTTTTTCACACTACGCACTAGAAGCGGTTAGTCATAGCTTTTCTTTTTCGTTTGACATATCCTGAGTACCAGGTTTGATATTATTGAGGTTACGTACGCAAATAAAGGAGGAGAAGATAGAACAGGGACACTAGAGGAGAGGTGGAGGGGCTGGTAGCATAACATACCCCTAATTTCTACGGTATCCATCCGTTTCGGCCTTCTGACTTCTCTGAATCGGCAAGTCGGAAGGTTGGAAGTGATTAGGAGATGGCGAGAGAGCCGACAGAAGTGAAGAATGAACGGATGACCGGATGCAAGGAGAAAACGAAGCGCGAGAGAGGCACAGACGAATAACTGAATTATAAGGACGAAAGCTGGGAGCAGGATAGAAAGTAGTAGACGATACAGCACGTAATGCAGCTTATCACGATTCTGTGCTAACCTTGATGCTTTCATTATTGGCCAAACCCTAATTCTCATAATTAGATAAGAAAACGACTGCGAGAAATCACTGAATGGAATAAGCTGCTGTGTTTTGATTCTGACTAATCCTGGATCCCAACGGATAAATACATCGCAGCTCTGTATGCTTATATTCTTTGAGCTTTCTTTGCCAAAATAAGCTCCTCAAACATAGGTTAGCCCTAAGCACAAATTTGAATCATCGTAGATGGAACCAGGAAAATTGATTACAGCTTTGTGCTGTTGCTACCTCACAATTTCGTAATGAAATCATTTTCATTGCATTGCAGCCATTTTTATCTATCAAACGATTTGCAATAGAACTGCAATTCACAGACACGGAAGCAAAATAACGCTTGATACCTAGTTTTACTTAACCCTATATAGAATGAAATAAAATACGGCGCAGTTAAGGTTCGCGTCCTCTTTCCCATTTTAGTCATAATACACTCTTTGTGTAGCTGCATAACCGAATCGCTATAGCTTTATAGGAGATAAACATAGAGTGCATCGCACTGTGGCTAATTTGCTGTTATTTTGCGAGTGTACCGATTATACATGAATTGGCCTTAACCACCGGCTAAAAATTAGTACCAGTTAGCTATTTTCTATGCGGATGGAATAAGGCAAACAGTTTTTTGATAGATAAGTCCTTTTCTCTACTTGCCTGGAAAGTTCCTAACAGCAACCCTGGATCTGCTAAATAACGAAAATTGTTATTCTAAGCGTAGTCTATGGACATCAGCATCGTATTAACTAGTGAAAAATTACTTTTACTGTGCACTACTGATTAAACTCTTGGGAACAAGTGGTGAAGTCAAATAATCTAGCGAATGGCTGTTGTTTCTTTATGTGCAACGACGTGATTAAAATCATAAAATACAATTCATTCTGACCTGAGTTGTATTGAAGCGATAGCAAAGACGGGATTCTGATTTCGAAACGTTCGTTGAATAGCCATGCTCAGCAAATTATGCTCAAATCAAACGCGACACATTTTCGCGGAGTTCAAGGTTCGCACTGCCATTTTTACGAAGTGATTCCGGGTGGCTCGGAAAGGTTCATGGTGTTTTATAGGACGAGTTCCGCTTTTGCCAAAATCATGGCGTCTTAATGCGACGCTAATGACCGTAAAATGATGAGAGGATTACTTGACTTAAAGATTTCTTCACAAAAAATACAAAATGCAGTTGGTTGTCTTAAAAGTTGCACGAGTCATATGCATTTATTATGCTTTAAAAGGATTCGTGACGCATTTTATTTAACAAACGGAATCAAATGATTATGGTTCGTAAGCACTTTTTAAATAAGAACCTATTGCTACTACTATGTATGCTGCGTATCAAACAATTTTGTAAAATTGATTTTGCATTTTATTTATCCGCATCTTTAAATAGAATGCGACAACAATGTCTTTTATCCATTCTTTCCAAGCGTCACCCCTCCTTTTAATCCAGCGATGGATCCCCTTATCTCCACTGTGGGCATGGTTCACGTTGCTTATCATCAGACATTGCTGCATCGCATCCTAGGCACTCATTTGCACACAGCTCTCCCAGTGGCATATAATTAATAATTAGGCTACATTGCATGCATAGCTATAGTGCTTTCTAACGGCTCAAATACTTGTGTTTTCTTCGATATCTAGGCATTGAAGACTTATATTTCTTAAAAGGTGCGCATATTTGCTTGAAGTATGCAAGAAAGGCGTTGTCAAAGTTGATCAAGCTCCAACTAACTGTTCTTTTAAAGATTTTCCTTCCATATAACTGGCGGGTTTATTACAAATGGATTGGCAGGTCGAATGCCCAGCAATTTATATTTTCTTGCAATCCGAATAAAAGTGTAGCGTTTTTGCACCAGCTGAAAAGTACGTACATTATTTGTGGCAGACAAAAAATCCATTCAATTAGATCTTGCTTCCTTAGTGTAATTGAGAATCCCAATCTACGCAATTGTGAACATCGAATTTGTATAGCCTCTCACCTAATGAGCAATTGAAGAATAAAGTTGGATAAATTAGATGTTTTAAGCAACCTCATGAAACCTGTCCTCAGCATTTTGTCTAAATAGGCAAACTGGATTGCGATCAGGCTTTGGTCTAGGAACTGCAACGAATGTGCTGAGCCACTCCTTTTAACGCGTTTTTATCATCGGCGAATGATTAGACTACTCGCCTCATTAACTACACAAGGTTTAGTAAAATTGGTCCAATATTCTGGAGGTGGGCATAAGTGCGAACATCGAGGTCGATCGACCCCGAAAATGACTACTTGTTAAGAGTCTGCTGGCGCATCTGATCACCAACTGCATTACACGCATGCAGCAAACCTAACGTCCTGCATTAGACTGGCCATACGCTCCTCGTCATCAACTCCAAGACGGTAACTAATAAACATTAACTACTTCACTTCTATGCAATCAAATAGGTGCCCACTAATAAGGCCAACAAATCTCCTTCTCCTCTTTCTCTTCATAGATTTTGGATATTAAAATGCCAGCTTCGTGCAAACACCGAAGAATCAAGGCCGTGGAGTGGACGATCCACTTTGCCTTCGAAACAGACAGGCACCAACAGTGAGCCAGCATGGCAGACTTCTCACATAGGGGCGAAGACGCGCATACTCCTCACCATCTTGGACCCAATCCATATTGCGTCTTTAGAGACAAGTGACGAGGTGGGACTGTACGGATTTCATGAAAACTCTTAAATTTGTTGGTGACAGTTTGGACTGCTTTAGCCCACCAATTAGTTGGAATCTGTTGAATCTGCTCCACCCCACACCGTCTGTTCGCCCTTCAATTCCGTCGAAGTGTTTGATCGATCTCCTCTGACCGTTTACTTTTCAAGAAAAACACTGGTCTCTAATATGGTGGGAATTGAAACCATGGCTGCATTTATTAACATTTGCTTTTCCTATGGCATCAGCAACAAGAGAAATTCGGATATACCTTCCCCTTTCTCTTAGTCATAGCAACTGACGGTCATGTGTGAATCTATTTATCCATTTTTGCCACTTGTCCTTCATATCGGATTCTATTTCAAATTCCGCTCGTTTTCTTCGATCTATTTTGGTGGCGAACCCTATAACTACGCGCTTTCGACGTAACATCCACGATACGATGGGCAATGTTCTTGTTTACTTTGCGATTTCTGCGTACCTTTTATCCCTCTGTGCAAATGGGTGCGTATGTGCTCATGTGTTTTAGTCTACAAGTGCAAAGCTGAACTTAGCATCCATGCCTCATTGCGGATTTTCAGAGTCTTATGGGTAGACGATGGGGTTGTTTAGAACTTATGCGGTTGTTGTAGAGGTTTTCAGTTTTGATCTAGCAATTTACGATTGTTTGTTATAAATTCTGGCACTCGATTGGATTTTCTTTGTATGCGTTTACTTCTGGCGACACTTACATTTACGAATGTTTCAAATTCACTCATTCATCTCAATCTCTTTCAACAAACTAGTTTTGTTTTGCAATGGATCAGTGCTTACGTCTACTTGGCTGTTCTACTACTGATAGGTTGGTACGTAGACAAAAATAGGGATTCCGTGGAGCATCTGCCAGTGAATAAGTTTAAGTGTTTTGAAAAATGCGTATAATATTGTTCCGCAAATGCACATTTGTCTATGATGACAAACGTGTTCGTTACGGCGAAAAGAGCGCTTAGTAAAGGGCAATACAAGTAGAGGCCTCCGAATAAGTTGCATTACGCCAATTCGCATCTGTACAAGTTGACAAACATGGTGGACTCACTGAAATGTCTGCTGGTTGAATAAGGAATGTGTTATTTGTTTTTCACCTAGAAGGATTTCTTGGTTGTGCATTTGTATCACTGACTAACATGCTTGAATATGTGGAGGCGCTGGTGGTAAAGAGGACATTCTAAGCTCATTTTAAGTATTACAGGACGAAACTCTTGCGCTTATTATTATGCTTCGACGAATGAATAGCTCTTATTGAGATAAGACTTCTTTCTGGGACTGGGTGATCATTGGGCCCTTCAGAATGATTCATTTATTCTTTCGTATTTATTGTTTTGCACCTTTGGGGTGTTCTGTTTTCCACCCTCCTTTTTAATGCTAATTCGACGAGATAAAGCAGAATCCAAGTAAGTCATGTTAGCTCAGCTTTTAACGTTGTACATGACACAATATTTGCGTTAACGGGCAATCTACTTTTGCTGAATATAAAGCGTAGTCTTCACTTATGTGACTAAATTGTAAATTAAACTCGAAAGAAAAACACGAAACTTATCAATTGGATCTCCATCCCAGCTGTTACGTTTTACTTATTCGCATGAACTGTACGCAGATTATCGCCCTTGTTTCTTCGCTAGTACAGCCAACGAAGTGGCGTCCACGAATGAAGAAAATGACATTAAGTTGTCTCCAGCCTGCATTTCAATAGGTAGCATCAAACCACATTACCATCATAATCTTCATATAAATGCATGATGACGAATCATCCTTCTTCTAAGACGAGTGCGTATTCACGTTCCGCAATGAATTTATGATTGCATAATTGCACAATTGGCTTGGCATAGAGATCGTCAAATAGGACAAAGGGTGGACATTGGCAATGTGTTAAGTAAAAGTCTAGCTGGAATCCAAATTGAGAGGTTATAATAAGTCAACTTGCTTATCTTCATCCAGTCTACTAGACTGGATAGGTGAGGTCTAGGATGGGCTGAAGTAGTAAAAGGAAATAGGAAGGATGAGCACTGGCGCAAAACAGGACAAAAAGCAGAAAAGTAAGATACGATCACCAGCAAATTTCAGTTAAAATTGATATACTTTTAGTCTTACCACTGACACAAATCATAACCAATGAATGGAGTAAGCTAAAAGTGAAAGCATGTAATGAGCAATAGATATAGACAATTAAAACATGGGTGGAACTCACTGAAGTGGCATCAATGAAGTCTGACTCGGAAGGAGAAGAAGATAGGCGAAAAGTAAATTTTACATTAAAGGATATCAGGTCGAGAAAACAAAGTGAGAGATGGGAGGGAACCAGTTCTGGTCTCGCTAGAAAGCAATAAAGGAAGATGGATACATAAATGCGCATCTGCAAATCTGTAATGGTTAGACGAATTTGACAAGCATGGTGTGGTGGGAGGCGGTCGCGTATTACGTAAGGCTCATTGCTATGGAAGACCGTAAGGAGTAGAGGGAGAGGAATGGGGCACAGCAGTGGTGCTGGAGTGGAACTTGAGAGAGAATCAGGCGAAATGAGGGTTGCGTTTACGATGAACACTGATACCTAACGGACAAAACCAAGAGCATCAATGACTTGTGTTCTTCCAACGAAGAAGGGAAGATCAGTGAAGAAACTAAAAGCCACGTAGTGCTAAAGAAATGTAGCAAAAAAGAGGCGTAGAAGACGAACTGGGTAGTGGGAACAATAATAGTCCAGAGAACCGTGATCAACAGCATTTATAGCGCTAATGTGTCGGACTTCTTTCTCGTTACATACGCGGAATCGATCGGTGGAACCTGTTGCACTCAGCGTGTTGCATAGTCTGTTGTAGTGTCGTGTCTGTTAACCCAGGGGACAATGGTACCATTTTAATTTTATTTGAGATGTGGCACCAGAATTCATTTCCTTTCATACTCTTCCTTCTTAGCTAAACACTGTTGACAGAAGAGGCCTAGAGGCAGCATGTTCTCCAACTTTTGTCAGTCTCTTGTAGCACATGGTCAAGGCAACTCGAGTCGCTAAGCGTCAACAGTTTAAACACCTACATCTCCAACCTTAGACAGACACTCTTTTGGGTTTCGCAATTTAGCTTTTGACTAAATTAGCAACATGCAACAGCGCCGTTGTTGGTAAAATAAGTGCCAATTCAGTGAGATTGGAACATATCTGACAGCCAGTGTTACACACCTTCATTCGCACAATTGTTATCTAAATTTAGGACGATTTTTTTAGAGTGAGGCACTTGAAGATGTAACCGAGTGACAGTGTTGAGACGAAGGTCATATCAGCCTACACTAACAACTCATTCTTGAACACAAGGCGGACATGCTAAAATTGGATTTCAGTAGACACGCTTCGACCTCATGTCCAGAGAAAAAGCTGGACACAAAACCACCTGACCACTGAAAAGGCGGACAAACAAATCAAAGTCACTAAAACATGTCAATTTTTCGAGTCGTTTTGTATTCCTTTTGCTTTCCGCTCAACGTAGGCAAACGCAAACACCCTGAAGTGCCTTCGAGAGTCGACGTAAAACTGATACTTAAAACTAATTATGGATTCCATTTGCCAAAACGTGTACTCTAATTAGTGCTAGCAGTGCTGAAACTCCCGCCATCCTAGAGGATGTTCATTCTTGTGTTCTCAAAGGTTTCAATTGCATGGGTGACTGTCGAACACATTCTAGAGCACCACATCTATGCTTGCCTTGTCCTAATTGGCCAAAAACATATTCAACCGTGCTAAAACTAGTCCAACACTCATTGTGGAACCAAGTTCAATGGAGGCAATAAATATGAGAGACTGTATCCACGCCCTTTATGGTATTGCACAACGTCCGAGTACTTATCGCATGCGCTTGCACGCATGCGTCGTATCTTCCCTGGCAACCTACCCTTTGACAAATGGGGTCATTAGCATCAAATTCTTGTTCATTGAACAAATTATGTGGATTGGACCAAAATGGTTAATATCTTTAGTGCTCAAACGGGCTCACTTCAGCCACTTCTCAACACATTTGGGGTCAACTGGTTCTGCATGCTTTATACATATATTTGTAACTTGTGTGTAAACATTATTCGGCAAGGTGGTAGGCATTACTGCAGGGCATTTGGAATATGTACGAACAAAATGAGTCAATCAATCACATTTTCGTGCTAAACAATCATTGCACTAGTTATCATCATAACTGCGCCTCATAAACAAGCATCACATGGGAAAATAATGCTAAACTCAGAGATTTTAGGAATAAAATATCTTTCGATCTACTCATTTGATTGCCTGCATTTTGCGATCCTCCATAGCGCAGTCATTGGTTTTGAAAAAGTGGTTGCTTCAATCGACTTGCCAGTTGTGTCACACAGTCCTGAGTTCAGCTGCTGCTACGACAAGTGATGGCTGCGTGGATGGTGGTATGTTTGATGGGCCTCCACCAACTTCCACCAGAAGTCAAAATTACTATATTGGACGAATGAAATCATGGCTACTAGCAACATGTTGAGAGAATTCAGCAATTAGTCCTTTAAAGCTTGTTTGTAAAAATCTATGTTTCCTTGGTTCTAGAATTTTGCCCTTTGTTTTAATCAATTTTGATGGATTAACCTCCTAACGACTTGAAGAGCACTGGGAGACAGCGTTCACAAATTAAAGAAAAATTACTTCCAGCATGTTTCAAATTACGGCTGGGGAAGCAAAATACCATCCACCACCAGCAACAGATGTGAAGCATTGGTGGTGGAAGTGATTTTTCTAAGTTCGATGGGTGCATTAGATTTTTAGTACGCATAACCTCAACTAATTTTGGGCCATATTGATAAAATAGGTTTCCTTTGTACCTGACCGACAAAATGAGTGGAATGCTAATTGATCCAATTGAGAATAAGCATGAGATTTAATGACACACGAACACGCACCTGATGAACGAGAAGTAAGCTCTTCAAGAATGCTGGGGTGGAAATGAATCCTGCAGTGGCAAAGTCAATTTTGAGAGCAAAAATATCTGCTCATTACGTCGGTGAATGAGCTGGGCTGCCAGTTTCCTAACTCTTTCAGATACAGACGACAGAGCTGATTGTAGGCTAGATTTTCTTTTGAGATAGCCCCACACACCACATCAGTGAAAGCGCTGATAAACGCATTCAGCTACTGTGTGTGGTAAAGTCCGTGAAGGCTCAAAACAGACGAATAGCACAAAATAACAAATAAGCAAATTTAGTCATGGGATGGCTGCAATCACACTTGGAAGCTCAACGCTTTATACCAAAGGTGGTAGAGACTTTGCAATTAAAACGGATATGGAAAGGAAGCCCACTTTCTGACGGAAGAAGACGATAGCGTCACTGTTGCCGATCTGCCGCACCGTGGTGGGAAGACGCACTTACTTCCCCACGCTGCCCGCATGCAATCATGCTACCCTCACTGTACTTCCCATCACAATGGACTTCGCTTTACCTTGATTTACTGTTTCCGCAGCTTGGCGATACAAATTCTTAATTAGACTCTAAAGGGAACGAAAAATGAAGGGAAAAGGATTTTAAAAGGGCACGGCCTACCGATCATCCTCACCACTCTATCGAAACAGAGGCTATTCGCTTTTGCAAGAATCAATAATGTTACCACCTCGCCTGGCACCAAGTCATGGCCAATTGATGCTTTAAGGCATTAGCGTAGTAGTGGTGTCTACCATTTCAATTCATTATATAGACCGAATCTGCATTTGCATGTTAAAGCAGTCCACTACAGCAGGCACCGCTGCTTGCCTTTCATCGGTTCGCCTGACAGAGACATTTGCTTTTTTCTTGCGGTCCGCCGCCTAATTCTGTCTTCAATTCTAACCTTGCTACGGCTAACGATAATAAAAATTGCTGATATACTCTATTGGTAAAACTAAGAAGGCTTAACTTTAAATCAATCGACCCAGTATACCTGTATCCCATTCGGCTCACAACAAATGGAGTGTTTTAGCTTTCGGGCACCAAAAACCTTAAGTCTGGATCATAATTGATTCTGTTAACAAATATTTCTAAATAGTCATTATAGCAACAGTAGTGGCTATTAAAACAAGCATCTCCGCCAAGCTTTAGCTTTTTCGCAAGCTTTGAACGAAGCTAAGTTGGTTTCGTTTCCTAGAGAAAACAGGCTGCGCGTTGTCACCGTGATCTTTCAGTAAAGCAGGCTTTTGTAAAGTAAAATGTTCAAAATTTAGTCGTGGTACTCCAACTGTTAAAAGAGGAATCAACACTCAAAATATGCCTGCACTTTCGAGCAATGGTGGTACTTTTACCTATGGGATTACAACATGACAACCGTTGGCAAAAACTTAAGATCAGTATTGTTTGAGTAAAAATATAATGGAATTAAAATCATATTCCTAACTCTTCAATGGGTAGCATGAGTTGTCGGGTAAGTATTTAGCAAGTCTGCCTAATGTGCCGCATTCGCCTTTGCATTTTAGTGGAAGCTACAACTAACTGCTTTACGTGATTTGCAGCTAAGCAACTTTGGCACTTTAATTGTAATGAGAAGAACATCCAATAAGTTGCACGCAAAACTTTTCGAATACGAAGTAAATGAACAGTCTGAGGAGTCCTTCGAATAAAAATAAAGTCGGAAGAAATGTCACTACACATAGTAGTTAACAACACTGAGTTGAATGCTTCAGATCCACTGCTGAGTTGGTGAGAGCATATGCTAAAGCCCAAGCCGAATTATTTACAAAATTCCAAATGGGGCATATTGCCCAAAAATGGTTAAAGCGGTAGGTGTATTAATAGGCTGTCTCTGCAACAAACTCAGTTGAACAAATCAACTGTCTAAAAGGTCACCGCAACCCCTCAGTTGTAAGACAGTGCAATGAGCCCAGTGAGCTTGATCTCTCGTAGAGCTCTAAAAGTATCCTAAAAACGCTTAGACCACTTAAAATAGCTAGAGGTAACAAGCAATGCAATACAAGGGGTACAAGTACCCAACATTTACTTTCAGCCATGATTGTTCGTCAATTCTGGCTCATTTCGATTTAAGTTAACGTCAAACCTTTAAAACTCCAAAGTAAGCTTTAAGTTACTACTTGAAGGTGCCTATGGGACCATCACGATTAAGCGGGCATTTGCCAATGAGTTGCACGACCCCCTCAGGAGAAGAGTGTGTTGACATCAGGCGGTTAAGGCGGAGAGACAAGGCCTGACGGATGGCGAGGCTTTCCACGTTGACGCCAGTCCTAGTCGCCTCTACAACAGTGCTGCCGTTGGTGGCAGTGGGGTGGCAGTGGTGAGGCTAGGAGACTTCAACGCCGACTTGCACCTGCAATGACATCTGGGCGGTAAGAGTGCTTGAGCCGCGATAAGGTGAGTAAGTTAATGTGAACTTTTCACTTACGCTTGAGCGGATCGTGTTCTGCAAAATGAACTTTGTCGAAAGCAATGCTGGTAGCGGATGCAAGGAGGACCAAAGGATTCGTAGACAATTTCAAGGCAATTCGATATTTGTGATAGAGCAGATAAGGACTTACAGTGTGTTACTTGCAATACTAATTAGTCATATTGAATTTTTGACTAGTCGGTCATTAAGGAGTACTGACCCTGAGGAAGGACGGCGCTGATTAACAGGCTGCGTGGATGCATTTGTAGGCTTTGACGTGGTGTATGTTTGGAGCACAAAGTTTAGTTTCACTAAGACGCCAGTTAGCCCATGTGGTACAATGGTGGAAGGAGGTGGGCGCAAAAGATGCCACAATAATAGCTTAGGCTTAGCTACTCGTCTGAGATCCTCGTCATATCCGTCTGGACTCGTCGAATTAACTTATTTATTAAAAGGAAAGAGGAGAGAAGGGAGGTGACAGTGAGGTAGAGTAAAGTGGAATGGAGCACTAAATAACAACGCAGTACAGCATTAATATAAGCGAAATGAGTAAAGAGGAATAATTTGCTGTCAAGCTATGCTGATGATAGGTGAGAGGAGTCTTTCTATTTGCGTACCGAGCTGTCCACATCTTTATGAGGTGCTACATTTTAGACATGCGAAACGGGTGCGTAATAATTTACCACTGGTACAAAATTTGACTGCGTACCTGGAACTAATGGCGAGTGTTCCTACTATCGGAAGGGAAACCAACCAAGTAACGAGCTTCGTCTTAATTAAGAGAAATTATCCGGTTAGCAATAATGCATTGTTAACCCTACTTTTTATGAAGTTTTTGTATAAAGGTCTAATTTTACCCCCAATTTTGTGCCACATGCCTTGCTCGTAAACCTCTGCGCAACTAACTGAAAGCACTTGCTTCAAACTCGTCTCATCAGACTAGCCAGGTAAGGTGGTTACCTTCTTTGAAATTATGAAAAGTGCGTGCATCGAATTTCTTAAATTCTTACATGCTTTACCGTGGGCATGAAGACAGCACAATAACGCCTGCCACAAATTTGTGAAGGCTACCTAAGAAAACCACAGTGATGGAACAAAATAATTTTAAACCGACTTTGTGCGAGAATTTCGGGCAGAGATGTTGAGAAATAGAGAGATAAATATCAATCGTATAAAGTGATTCTTTCGAATCTCTTGGAATTCTAGCGCATTGCTGAGCACAAAACCTGTAAAATTTCCATTTTGCAAGATAGTAAAATGCGAATATCTGCACATTCGATAGTGTTCCATACGACTTTTCTTTCCCTCATTTAAAAAACTTTGGCAACAATAACGAAATCTAAGAGAAAAATTTACGCGGCTGTTTTGGCAAGCATATGTAGAAGATCGACGTTTGGAAGGCCATTAAACGGGTTTTGAATGCAATTAATTCACTTATTATAAGGATACTAGTAGATGCAAAAAGACCTATGGTTTAAATTACATGAAGCATAGATTTACACGGTACTGCTACCCTCTCCTTTAACTATGCCTTTAATGCGGCACCTTATATCCCTCATTAAGAAACACTCATCTCCACAGCAGCGGGTGGCAAATGCATTGAGCCGTTGCTAGCTGAATACAGAAGAGTTCTTTACGAAACCACAAAGCGATTCTGTGCAAAATTTAGGATTCTTTGCAAAATAAGTGGCTATTTTGCATTACTCATGGAGTTGAGCCAACTTGCCATCCTGCACTTGCTACTTAAGGCTGACTGCGACCCACTGTTCCTCACCTCCAACAGATGCACGAGTATATCGACAAATACGTCGGAAGGTAATCGGACAAATTAACGACCAAAACGCATATCAGCGCAGTTATACATGCGTTGATTTAATTCCACTTAGCCCAATCTTAAAACACTTAACGGGAAGGTCTCTAAGAGCCTAATTGCCCGAAGTGGAAAACATGCATTCCGAGGGGTTCAGAATAAGCGGTGGCTTCTAACAGAAGGGCTGTAAATAGCAGCCTCATTCAACAACTTACCGGCCTCGTGTTCTGCAAAAGAGACAGCAGCAGCTGAGAGGCCACCGACCCTAAAATTAGCCCAAGTAGTTTGTGGCGGAGCTGTCTACACACCAGTGCGAAGGTGTCAATTAAGTAAAAAGGTGAAGACATAACCCTTTCAATAAAGCTACTATGGGTCTCATTAGTTTAATGCACCTATTTATTTTATTTCTTCATCTGCTTTGCCCCTTCAAAGTCTGCATGGTCCAGATGCGATGATCGCTGCTCCGTAACTAGGGTGTATCGAAGAAAAGAAAGTCTGGTGAAACTAGAGGCGCAGCAAAGATGGTATGGTCATATGCGGGCTGCGCGTAGTGGTATGTGCGCCTACTAGCTACGACGCGCTGAAACACCGACATTAATATCAGCATCGTGGGGCGTGAGGTGTGCCTACTTTCCCCACTCCCTTCACATAATGAGTCTGAAGCACGCTTGTAATTAGCATTACGTCTCAAGTGTAAGCGCAAACAAACTACGATTTTTCGTGTAGTGTCTTCCCCCATGTGTATCAGTTTTCTTATGATCAAATTTAGAATGCTGTGGCTCTTCACAGACCGTGCCATGCATAACAAGAGAATGAGTTTATCAGTGCTATTGCTAAAAGGCTTGGTTATCTCTAACAAACGATTTCTGATAGCTTATTATTAATATGCAAAGGAATTCAAGACTTATAGCCCAGTTCTATCACCAACGCAATAAGTAGTCATGTTTGCTTATGAAGGAAACACTGCTGCTGCAATAAATCTACCGTCCATGGTGTTGCATGAGACATTTTGCAATCCTCTATTATAAAGGATTATATTCCAGTGCTTGTGGACTCAAATTAAACACGCTGTCTACACGCTCCAATAGGGATGCGCATAAAATCCATATGAATAGCACGGCCTGAAATTGATTGAGATTATACTATTTGATTTCTCATGTCGATCGCCGCTGGAGAAGTTAAGTGTCCTTCATTCCCACCATAAGTGATTTTCCTCCTTAGCTGGCGATGGATAAGTTATGCGACCCCAGCTATAATTCAAAACCTGCTATAAGGTACATTTTACTCCTTGGAAACGTAGCCTCTCAATGCTTTACGAAATGTGGGGATGCTACTCTACCTAAATAATTTAAGGCAGGCTGGAAAAGAGAAAGCTAAAATTGATATTTATTTGGTCGCAAGCAAAATTAAAAAGACAAATCGCTAGGATCTTGCAACATGTTACAAAATGCAAAAATGTTTTTCCTAATTCTTCGTCTTCTTCTATAGACTTAGCAGTTGGTTTCAATTTCCGCGCAATCAATATTTGCCGCAGCAGTGACTACATAATGGTGGATTATCAACTACAAGCTGCTAAAAGAAGTTGCTTTCAAAGTTCTTTGTTTGGTAAAGCAAAGAACCAAACAATATTTTGCAACGAGGCTCTAATTTCTAAGGCGCAGTTTTAATGGCAACAAGTGAACTCAGAGTTCAGCATGGAAATCTGTTTGTGCTCATCCTAGTGGCTTTGCAGTAATGTTGGTTTTCGAGAGATTCCCCACCCAATCTACTGCTGCATACACGCATATCACAAGCAGACTTGTAATCGGCGAGTTGATAGTTGCCGCTCAGTGCAGCAAAGTGACTGGAGGGACTCCTTTTGAACGTCAGAGACTTGCAACGTTTCGGCCTCCCTTGAGTTGATAGAGCAGGTATGGCGCATGCATGCATGTGCGTGTGATAGGTAGCTGGATGATAAAATTAAAGCACAAGAATACGGATAATTGCGGTCTCGCATTTGCGTTGTGAGTTTTGTCGTGGCCCAACGATAAGTGTTGGGGCACCTAACGCACGGTTGTGCGTGATTTCGGCCAATCAAAGCACAATGAGCAAGGGCATGATAATCTGGAATACTTTCAACAATCAGCTATGAGAATGGAACCTTCGAGAAATTGGAGATGAGCATTTAATGAGGGTTTGAACATCCTCAGTCGGCATCACCCCTAACGACGTTTTTTTGCATGGGAGGATTGCGAGCAATTTAAGCACTACTAGCACTGGTTATAGCACAAGTTACAACAAAGTGAAGCCGTGAGTCACTGCAGACATCAGTTTCGAGTTAAAACTCAAAGGACCATTCGCGTGTTTGCTTATCACTAGTCCACAATGGGTGGAAACGGAAAAGAAGTTAAAGTTACTGACATTTCTTGCATCACTAGGGACATTGGTTCGCTAACCCACCGCTTGAGCATTAGTAACGCAATAGCTTTGGCTATTTGTTTCATTCATCACATTCAACGGCTGCTATACATGAGACCCACTCATAACCTAATTTTTGCAGCTCGTGCGATAACAGAGGCAGACGGCACCCGACATCCCATTACGTCCGTCACCTCCAAGCAAACTGTCAGCTGCTAATAATGCCTCCCTTCCATAAAATTAGGCGCACTTATCGAAGCGTGTCAATCTTCCGGTGATCAACTGTGATCTCTCAGTTTTCGCTTCCTTCTGGAGGAAGGAAAGGATTATAGGCAGCGCTGCCACCAACATTACTAGCAACTCGCATTGGTGCTCATGCCGACTACTGATGCGATTTTAGTAACTTTAGGTGTTATCCTTGCCAATCAGTAATACGATGAGCTTATTTACGGTTTGCTCCACCCATGGACTACTTGACTTATTTTGTAGCAAAATAGACAGATACATTGAAATCAGGTTTTGCTACTGTCGTTTGAAATCCTCGTCCGCTGCTTATCCACTTGCCGGGGCAATTTGGTGTGATAATGTTTGCCGGTTCAGCCTTCCATACGTTGATCGACTCTCACGCCGACCTGCCATAAGCAATCAGCAGTCATCAAGGTGCTCTGGTAGTGGATCCACTTTTGAGTGTTCACAATTGTGGGGCCATACATTGTAGCAGAGGCATATAGAAGGAATCAACTAAAGAAATGTGAAGAGAGGAAATCTTTGAGTGCCGATATTGTCAAAAATATAAATCCGTTTCAGCTGATAGTCTAGGTTCATTTATTCCCAAGGTAGACTATCGCCCAGCATACCCTTAAGTTAGACTGAGTGTGTAGATCTCAGTCACGATCGGTGGT
Organism: Taenia hydatigena; assembly: GCA_036345935.2. Classification (NCBI taxonomy): domain Eukaryota; kingdom Metazoa; phylum Platyhelminthes; class Cestoda; order Cyclophyllidea; family Taeniidae; genus Taenia; species Taenia hydatigena. Next base: position 64,454 of record JADWOT020001481.1, read on the forward strand.
TAGACATTATCAAGTAAATCCTCAGTCCAATGTGCATTAACGGAAGGAGTTTGTTGGTTTCGAGCTGAAGTAGTAATAAGAAGAGGTTGGTTATCGATGAAAGGTGATGAACAATTGCGGAAACAAAATCATCCAGTTATTACCATCTACATTATTTGCACAAGGGGTCCGTAAATAAGTTAAAGTTTCCGGTCAACTTTATGGAGAATTTTGGACATATTATTTCTACTCAATGATTTGCTGTCACTTGAAAGGATCGCTGATCCGCATTAGCATGCTTACGTGCATTGAAGTGCGTCTCTCCAACCATCTGGTCCCCACTTGTGTTTGCTGCCGCTTCCATACCGCCTAAATCTTCAATGGCACAGATTGCTATATTGGCACGAGAAATGTTGATCGAGCTTGTTTAATCTAAAAGCGAAGTTCTTGTTCATTTTATTGGAGCTGAGGCTTTGCTTAGCACCTCTTGAACAGCATCAGAAGGAGGTGTGGTTGCGCGAAGTACCAGCCAGTCAGGGATCTCTATGGTGCTGTTACTCCAAGCAACAATTCTCACCCTTTCTGTGGCTTCAGACAATTCCGTGTACAAATGGCAATTCCTGCGATAGTATCGCCTGACATTTTAATGGTTTTCTTGCAGTTTCTAGGAACAACTCATGATATACTGAATGTGCATACTTGCATTTTTTCGGTGAGAAATGTCTGTGTGGCACTCCTTATTGCGGCGTTTTTCGACCAGCATAGGTAGTTTAAAGTCGCGTAGCATGCCAAACATGCTTCATGAAGAAAACAATCAAACCAAACTCTCAATAAAGGTTTTATGAAGTCCCCAAGATAAGATTATCCTTAAAACCTCTAAGGAAGGCATACTTTTGAGTATTTGAGTCAATTAATCTGCTATCAATTTTATTGACAAAGTGTATTTGACGCTGCACACCTACACATGAAAGCGTTTTGCAGTCACGGTCAAGCCTACTCAAGAAAGTGGTCTGCTCATAGATCACATGGCTAGTGTGCATGCGCCCACGCGTTAGCTGATGGCTCATGGGTCCACGTTGGCTCAGTCACGCGCTCAGCCAATGGTCTCAGTGTTTTCACAATGCCCTCTGTCATTTCTTCTCTTCACCCCACTTCTTAGCTCCTCTTCTAATTCGAATTGGATGCAGCATTCGCTGGCAAATTAAGCTCTGCGATGGCGTGAATTTCAACACGAGGTAGAACTGTCAACCGGTTATTCATTAAACAAGCTTATTCTAACATCCTTCTTAGAAGGTCCGCGAAAGTAGTACAGCTAAAGTGGCATGGAAGAAAGTGCTGCTTGGTTTCATGCAGAACGGCTGAAAGAACATTGGAATGGTCCGAAAAGCACGTCCTAAAGTGCAATTACAGCCTCCGGAGACTAAATGCATTCGTGTAGTGAAACAGATAGTCAAACGAAGCACCAGGCTACCATGCAGCCCCTCTTATCCGTTAGGGCACGGTATTTTGAAACAAAACACTTAGAGATGAGGCCTTCATACGATCAAAGTGGTTTTGCGGGTGTAAAGTCTTACCTAATAGAGCAGTGGCGGCAAGGTGACCGTTTGTGGTTGAATGGTTATGGATCTGCAATGAATGTTGGGTCACTACCAACTATGACAATGACACTTCATTTCGTCATTCATAGGTGTGCATACCTATAAATTTAATGGACCACTGAACTGAGTATCTATAATCGGTGGCAAAATATCAATTCTCTTTTTAGAGCTGACGCGCTCAATTGACCAGAACTTTTAATAGATTATTTCATTATACTTGATTTCACAGTGAATATCAAGCAGTAGATGCAGTTGTCTAAAGAGAAGCTTGGTTCATACCACTCGTTTGGTCAAATGCTGGTCTACGTTTTGGAATTGGCCGTATAAGTTGAAATGAGATCTGGCCCAATGCCTGTTGATCACGGGTTTAACCTTACCGCTCCTACTGCGATACCGACCACGGACAGTGAAACAGGCACATCTACCATGCACCACCAAGAGCCTTCTGACGTGTAAGACTTCAGAGTGCTATAATTCCATGTCCTAATTTGTGTGGAGTGTGAATGCCAGTTTTTTTCTTGGTGTGTGATGGCGCTTTTTCGTTTAACGTAGTCTTCAATCACCACGCGAAAGTTGCCAGAATACTACTCAATCAATGATATGGACTCTGTTCATCAACAAGAATGACCAAAATGTCAAAAACGGAGTTTTATTATGAAACATTTTATTATGAATGGTTTATTGGCTGCTAAATGAGGAGAGACAATTGTAAGCCTGACCATTTTCCCCATTAATTAAGCCTGTAATAAAAAAGCAGCGCATCTAGAGTAAACAAGCGTGGGCTGCAACATTGGTAGTGAGTGCATTGCTCTTTAGCTTACACAGGCTTACAGAAGGGTTGACGATATCGCAAGGATCGTGAAAGTGGTTGTGGCTGTTATGGTAAAAGCCATGGAAGTAGCTCCTCCGGAGGTAATGACTGCGGGCGATGTGGCAGAACCTCCTAAAGTTATCATTGCAGAGCCTGAAGCGTGTGACGAGACGTACGTTAGGGTTGTAGTTACACTTATCCTTGTATCTATAACAACGAATTCCGTGCATCACACCTTTGTCACCCATACGTTGACCTATTGCTAATCGTGCATTACAGAGTACTTGGGCTTGTCATGTCAAGCAAGAATATCTTACTATCTGTAGTCGAAGTCGTAGCCTGATTCCTAATGAATATTGCCATTTTAGTAGTTTATTTTCGACACATAAAGTCGAAAGAACTCACCTTCTATTAACGGTGGTGTAATTGCGCTCACTTTTTCGCTATAGTCACTAAAGATCTCAGACATGTCATATCGAGTGCGTACACTAACAGCAGCGGAAATTCTTTGTCCTGGCTTTAGACCTGTAGACCGATGAAAGGCAAGCAGCGGTGCCTGCTGTAGTGGACTGCTTTAACATGCAAATGCAGATTCGGTCTATATAATGAATTGAAATGGTAGACACCACTACTACGCTAATGCCTTAAAGCATCAATTGGCCATGACTTGGTGCCAGGCGAGGTGGTAACATTATTGATTCTTGCAAAAGCGAATAGCCTCTGTTTCGATAGAGTGGTGAGGATGATCGGTAGGCCGTGCCCTTTTAAAATCCTTTTCCCTTCATTTTTCGTTCCCTTTAGAGTCTAATTAAGAATTTGTATCGCCAAGCTGCGGAAACAGTAAATCAAGGTAAAGCGAAGTCCATTGTGATGGGAAGTACAGTGAGGGTAGCATGATTGCATGCGGGCAGCGTGGGGAAGTAAGTGCGTCTTCCCACCACGGTGCGGCAGATCGGCAACAGTGACGCAATTATACAATCACGAATTCATTGCAGAAAGTAAACAGGCAACAGCCTTAGAAGAAGGACAATTCGTCATCATGCATTTATATGAAGATTATGATAGTCATGTGGTGTGATGACAACTATTGAAATGCAGGCTGGAGACAACTTAATGTCAATTACTTCATTCGTGGACGCCACTTTGTTGGCTGCACTAGCGAAGAAACAAGGGCGATACTCTGCGCACAGTCCATGCGAATAAGCGAAATGTAGCAGCTGGAATTGAGGTCCAATTGGTAACCTATGTTAACCAGCATGTAAGTTTCGTGTTTTGTTAGTTTAATTTACAATTTAGTCGCATAAGTGAAGGTGAAGACTATGCTTTATATTCACCAGAAAGTAGATTGCCCGCCCATGCTAATATTGTGTCATGTACAACGTTAAAAGCTGCGCTAAAATACCTACTTGAATTTGGCTTTATCTCGTCGAATCAGCATCAAAATAACAGAATGGAAAATAGAACGCCCCAAAGGTGCGAAACAATAAATACAAAGGAATAAATGAATCATTTTGAAGGCCCCAATGATCACCCATTTTAGGGTGAAGCCTCACCTTAATGGGAGTGATTCATTTGTCGAAGCATAATATTAATCGCAAGAGTTTCATCCTGTAATGCTTAAAATGAGCTTAGAATGTCCTCTTTACCACCAGCGCCTCCACCTAATGCAAGTACGTTAGTCAGTGATATAAATGCCCAACCGAGGAATCTTTTAAGGTGAAAAACAAATAAGGCATTCCTTATTCCATCAGCAGACATTTCAGGGAGTCCACCACGTTTGTCAACTTGTACAGATGCGAATCGGTGCAATGCAACTTATTCGGAGGCCTCTACTTGTGTTGCCCTTCACTAAACGCACTTTTCGCCTTAACGCACACGTCTGTCATAGTAGACAAATGTGCATCTGCGGCACAATATTTTGCTTATTTTTCAAAACACTCAAACTTATCCACTAGCAGATGCTCCATGAAATCCCTCTTTTTATCTACTTACCAACCTATCAGTAGTAGAACGGCCAAGTAGACGTAAGCATTGATCCATCGCGAAACAAAACCAGATTGCTGAAAGAGATTGCGATTAATGAGTGGATTCGAATAATTCGCAAATGTAAGTGTCGCCAGAAGTAAACGCATACAAAGAAAATTCAGTCGAGTGCCAAAATCCATGTCAAACAATCGTAAATTGCTTCTTCAAAGCCAACGACCTCTTCAATAAACGCATATGTGCTCAACAACCCCATCCTCTACCAATAAGACTCTGAAAATCTGTAATGAGGCACGGGAGGCCGAAACCGATAAGCGCTTGCGCACATATTTGCACAGAGGGATAGAAGGTGCACAAAAATTGCAGAGTATACTAGGACATTACTCAAGGGGAAATGAAGGCATCCGATCCTCTCTTTACTCTTCCTTCGCCCATCGTATCGTGGCTGTTAGGTCGAGAGCGCGTAGTTGTAGTATTCGTCATCAATATGGATGAAAGAAAAGTAGCAGAATCGGAAATAAAATCCGATATGAAGAACAAGTGGTAGAAATAGATAAATGGACTCACACATGGCCGTCAGTTGCTATGACTACGAGAAAGAGGAAGGTGTATCCGAATTTCTCTTGTTACTGATGCCACGGTAAAAGTAAATATTGATGAATGCAGCCATGGCTTCACTTCTCACCATGTTAGAGATCAGTGTTCTTCTCGAAAAGTAAACGGTCAGAGGAGATCGGCCAAACACTTCGACGGAATCGAAGGGCGAACAGACGGTGTGGAGTGGGACAGATTCACCAGATTCCAACTAGTCGGAGGGCTAAAGCAATCCAAACTGTCACCAATAAATTTGGGAGTTTTCATGAAATTCGTACAATCCCACCTCTCCATTGTCTCTAAAGACGCAATACGGATTAAGTCCAACCTGTTGGAGGGTTTGCGTTTCTTCACCCCTATGTGAGAAGTCTGCAATGTTGCCTCGCTGTTGGTGTCTATCTATTTCGAAGGCAAAGTGGATCACCCACTCCACGGCCTTGATGCTTTGGTGTTTGCATGTAGCTGGCATTGTAATATCCAAGATTTATGAGGAGAAAGAGGAGAAGGAGATTTGTTGGGCTTATTAGTGGGCACCCATGTGATTGCATGGAAGTGAAGCAGTTAATGTTTATTATTTACTTTATAAGTGTTGATGACGAGGAGCGTATGGCCAGTCTAATGCAGGACGTAAGGGCCTGCCGCATGCATGCAATGCAGTTGGTGACCAGATGCGCCGGTGGATTCTTAACAAGTAGTCATTTTTGGGGTCGATTGTCTGATCAAGTGTGGACCTGAGGCCATCATTTAATACAAGTTTGAATATTTTGCTGACAGCTAGTGTTTGATTTGGAGATGCTTCGAAAAAGGGGATGAACCCTGTCTGCATTGACCACGATATTGTTTCTCATTCTGTGGTCCCCAAGTGCAGGTGTTCTACCACTTCAATGGAAGTCGTAGCTGAGATCTCACACAACAGCGTATTGGCTTATTTCGACAGCATTTGTCTTGTATTTCGTGTAGGAAGTAATAGTGTCCGAAACTAAAATGACGCTTGTTCGAATGTGAATATGCACGAAATTTTCAAATTCTATTATAATTGGCAGGTAAGCGTAACATCAGCAGCAAAGGTCACGAAACCTCTGCAATTATTGTTGCCCATTTGGAAGGACCATAGCACTCCCTTTTACGAAACAGAGAAACATAAGGCAGCAACCAATATCTGACTATTAAGTAGTCGAGCAAAGCCACAAAGGAGGCGTCAAAAGTGAAGGCGCCAGAGATGGACAAAGCGAGGGAGAGGAGGAAGGGGACCTACGGCATCCATATCTACAAATTATTGCGCCAGGTGCATCCGCACACGAGCATCTCGTCGAAGGTATTGTAGGCTATTAGATCTGTCGTAATCGACATCTTCAAAGGTATTGCCACCGAGTCGAGCCGGTTAGCACATTACAAGAAGAAGTCGACATTCACGAGCAGAGCGGTTCAGACTGCTGTGTGTCTGCTGCAAGCGCACCAGCTCCAAGTGAATGGAATGGGTGTGGAGTGCAGAGTGAGTGAGTGAATGCATCCCACGGCCCTGTTGAGGGTCACTATAATCTCCACCTTCATTCTTGATTGTGTGGCAGAAATATACATTCCTACTACCACTTCTGGCTCGTATCCATTGTCGTCCTGCTCTCAGGCTGCTACTGTTGGTGCTAGCAGTGCCTGTGTCTAGGTGTAGGTGAGGACAGGGCAGAGCAAGAACAGGGAGTAGTTGTAGTAGTGAGGCTTGTGAGGATGATTACGATGGTTGGGTCGACAGTGAAATGGGAAGAAGGGAGAGGGGTAGGCTTTATGCTGGATTGAGCAATTCTCAGTGCTCCCACAAAAGGATGTCAAGGAGAGGGGTGCATCGATGTAGATGCCTCGTAATTGGCGTCTAATGCATGGTTCGCTGAATGCAAGTGGTTGCTGGGTGCGGACATTAATCGAGTAAAGAATATGACCAGCCCGCTCTAGGATATCATTTAGCAATACGCTTCTCCCATTCATTCATTCCGTCCCTTCACCCACTCAAATTCTTTCCTTTTAGCCCTCTTATTTTTACATGCCGCCACCTCTTATCCACTCTTGTGCACACATCTACACACCTCTTGTTTAGACGCACACCATCATAGACAACCGCCGCCACCAACATGGCTATCGGTTGTGCTCAAAGTTGTCCAAATTGTCGCGCCAAACTCTTGTGCCATAACAATCCATTCCACCGCCAGTCCACCAATGTGACGTACAAGTGAGTGCAAGAGAAGAGGGAAATGCGCCGCACTCCATCCGAATTCCCGTGGTAATTCTGCGTGTCGTAGCACCACCGCTCAACTCTGCAGCTTCTACATCTAAGACAGTAAGGCAGACCAACACCCAAGTGTCAGCCAATCAACAACACATCCAGTAGTCAACTATCTAACTTATGGTGGCGCTCGAGAGAGCCGTTACCGCGCTCGTAGTTGCAAACTTAGCCAGTTATTCCGCCTGTGAAGAGGCGCTTGGCCGGCCTACTCTGCACTGCTCACCAGCTTCTCCGCCTTCTTCGGCAGAAATACTGCCCAAATTTTGGGCAGCACACCATCCTGCACGATTGTTACACCACCCAACAACTTGTTCAATAACTCTTCGTTGCGAACGGTCAACTGCATGTGACGAGGTATGACGTACGTCTCCGTGTTGCTGCACGCCGCACTACCTGCCAGCTCTACCACTCCGACAGCCAGGTACTCCGGTACAGCAGCCAAGTCTAATTATGCATTTCGTATGCACGAGAAGATGGTGCCTTATTGAAAGCGGACTTATGCGTATTACCTCGGTATTACCTCCTCGATGTTTGCACTTACGCTCACCTCCAGAATATTGGAACAGTTTTACTAAACCTTGTGTAGTTAATGAGGTGAGTAGTCTATTTTATTCGCCGATGATAAGAAAGCGTTAAAAGGAATGGCTCAGCACATTCGTTGCAGTCCAGTTTGTCTATTTAGACATAAAATGCTGTGGTCAGGTTTCATTAGGTTGCTTTAAAAATCTAGCTCATCCAGCTTTATTCTTCACTTACCCATTAGGTGAGAGGCTGTACGAATTCGATGCGCACCATTACATAGATTGGGATTCTCAATTACGCTAAGGAAACAGAATCCAATTGAATGGACCTTTTGTCCACCACAACTGTTGTAAGTACTGTTCAGCTAGTGCAAAAACGCCCCACCTTTGTCCGGATCGCAAGAAAAGATAAATCGCTAGGCATTCGGCCTGCCAATCCAATTGTAATAATCCCGCCAGTTATTTGAAAGGAAAACCTTTGAACAAACAGTCAGTTGGAGCTTAATCAACTTTGACAACGCCTTTCTTGTAAACTTCAAGCAAACATGTGCACTTTTTAAGAATTATAAGTCTTAATTCCTAGAAATCAGCAGAAAACACAAGAATTTGCCCCATTAGACAGCACTATAGCTATGCACGCAATGTAGTCTTCTTGTTAGTTTTATGCCGCAGGGAGAGCTTTGTGCAAGTGAGTGCCTAGGATGCGATATAGCACGATCTGATGATAAGCAACGTGAGCCATACCTGCAGTGAAGATAGGATTAAAAGGGGGGGGGGCGCTTGGAAAGAATGGCTAAAAGACGTTGTTGTCGCATTCTATTTGGAGATACGGATAAATGAAATGCAAAACCAACCTTACAAAATTGTTTAACACGGCAGCATACATAGTAGTAGTGATAGGTTCTCATTCAAAAAGTGCTTGTGAATCATAATCATTTTATTCTGTTTGTTAAATAGAATGCATCACGAATCATTTTAAAACATAAATAATGCATGCGACTCGTGCAACTTTTAAGACATAATTAACTGCATTTTGTATTTTTTATGAAGTGAAGGAGTCTTTGAGCCAAGTAATTCTCTCATCATTTTGAGGGTCACTAGCGGTAACTAATTTTCTTCTCGGCGATATAGTATACCCTTTGTCACGGAGGCCATGACTTTGGCAAAAGTGGAACTCGTTCTATAGAATAGCATGAACTTTTCCGAGTCACCCAAGATCATTTAGTGAAAATGGCAGTGCAGACCTTGAACTCCACAAATATGCGTCGCGTTTGATTTGAGCATAATTTGCTGAGCATGGCTATTCAACGAACTTTTCGAAATCAGAATCCCGTCTTTGCCACCACTTCAATACAACTCAGGTCAGAATGAATTGTGCTTTATTATGTTTAATCACGTCGTTGTGCATAAAGAAACAACAGCCATTCGCTAGATTATTTGACTTCACCGCTTATTTTCAAGATCTTAATCAGTAATGCACAGTAAAAATCATTTTTCACTAGTTAATACAGTACTAAAGTCCATAGACTACGTTTAGGACATTAATTTAGTTTATTTAACAGTTGCAGGGTTGCTGTTAGGAGCTTTCGAGGCAAGCGGGGAAAAGGACTTATCCATAAAGTAGCTGCTTGCCTTATTCCATCTGCATAGAAAATAGCTAATTGGTACTAACTTTCAGCTGGTGGTTAAGACCGATTCATGCATAAGACGGCACACTCGTAAAACAATAGCAAATTAGCCACAGTGCGATGCACTCTATGTTTATCTCCCATAAAGCAATAGCGATTTGGTTATGCAGCTAAACGAAGAGTGTGATATGACTAAAATGGGAAAGAAGACGCGAACCCTAACTGCGCCGTATTCTCTTTCATTTTATCTAGAGTTAAGTAAAACTAGGTATCAAGCGTTATTTCGCTTCCGTGCCTGTAAATTGTAGTTCCAGTGCAAAGCGTTTGATAGATAGGAATGGCTGCAATGTAATAGGAATGATTTCATTACGAAAAGTGAGTTAGCACCAGCACAAAGCTGTATTTGGTTTTCTAGGGTTCATCTACAAAGATTCAAACTTGTGCTTAGGGCTAACCTATATTTGAGGAACCTATTTCGGCAAAGAAAGCTCAAATAACATAAGCATACAGAGCTGCGATGCATCTGTCCGTTCAGGTCCAGGATTAGTCAGAATTAAAACACAGCAGCTTACTCCATTCAGTGGTTGCTCGCAGTCGTTTTCTTATCGAAATATAAAAATTAGGGTTTGGCCAATAATGAATGCATCAAGGTTAGCACAGAATCGTGATAAGCTGCCTTTCCATCTTGCTCCCAGCTTTCGTCTTTATAATTCAGCTATTCGTCTGTGCCTCCCTCTCGCCTCGTTTCCTCCTTGCATTTGGTCATCTGTTCATTCTTCACTTCTGTCGGCTCTCTCGCCATCTCCTCATCACTCCCAACCTTCCGACTTGCCATTTCAGGGAAGTCAGAAGGCCGAAGCGGATGGATACCGTAGAAATTAGGGATATGTTATGCTACCAGCCCCTCCACCTCCCTTCTTGTATCCCTGTCCTATCTTCTCCTTCTTCATTTGCGTGAGTAACTTCAATAATATCAAACCTGGTACTCAGGATATGTCAAACGAAAAAGGACAGCTATGACTAACCTCTTCTAGTATGTATTTCGAAAAAGATTGAATTCCTTTTATTGAGTCAACCACCGCATGCTTTACGCAGTCAGATGACTAGATCAGCAAATAAGGGGACCAGGTTAGGAATAGATGGGAGAAAGAAAGAAATAAAGAATGCTGCACTATAGCACCTTGCAGAGTTATCATATAGTGTCCATTTCCAATTCCCATTTCCCCTTTCCCATCCTAGCTTGTTCTATGTCCTTATATTCTCAAACGTTTGCCTCTAGCTTAATCATTTTCTTGCCTCCTTCAGATGTGTAATTACTTTGCTTTGCAGTGCAACGCATTAATTCTGCCCAGCATAGACCTAGGTGCACACAAAAAGAACTCATTGCCGCTATTCTAGTCATTTCTAGGAGTAGGTCACTGATGTTTAAAAAAATCCTACACTGCACTACGCTTGATGTGCCGCGCTTACTTTTCGTGTCTCTTACATGCGGAAACACTGTAACACAGCTTGACTAGATCTGACTAGATTGCACTTGATCGGGATGGACCAGACTAGTCACGTCGGCTGGGTTATGACAGGCTTGCATAACATACGAAAGGAGAGGATGGACAGGACTACTACATCCATCATGCATACCTCATCCTCAGAGGCTCTTTATGCGTTAGCATTGATGTCAACCTTAATAGCACTTTAATTTGACCCTCCTAATCAAATTAACACAACTCCATTCCATGTAAAATGCTGTCTTTTCTTCCTTTCGTTTTCGCAGACACCAGAAATCTGGGCACACTAACTATAAGTAGGCCTAACAATGTATTCAGAATGGAGGGGTAGGGGCCTTCTTCTCTATTTCCCCTTTTCCACGTCTTACTGCAACGCGCCTTTCAGTGAGAGCATCATTTGTCTCCTACTACGATGTTCCATATGGTCTCGAGTGTTGCGCCTTGCATTATGCTCCGCTGTTTGTGCTTAATGCATTCAGCCCAACCAAAACAGAGTAATGGGTACTTCCTGTATTTCATTTCCTTGCCTTTATTTCCCAATTTAATGACACAAGAAAATATTTCTATCTCTCTAGATTGTTCTACACCACTTCGCCTCTATTCCACCCTTTACTTTTACTCCTCCCTTACTTACCCCTGAGAGCGAAGGTAAGCGCGTTGCCCCTACCTCCCACTCTGTAACCTATAGACTCGTCCAACTCTCACCTCACTATCTCACTGTCCAACTCTTTTCCTCTCTCTGCAGGGAATTCCTCTACCTGGCGCTCTGTATTAACGTCCAAGAACGTGCGCTTCCTGCCCTTTAAAGAGTCGCCTCAATCGCTGTCCCAAAAAAACAGGTAGGAACGTCTATGTGTGTGTGCCTGTGCGTATGTAGTGCAGAGCCATATTCATCTCATCCTCTCCCCCTCAATTGCCCTTCAAGCCGACCATGTCGACATTTCTATCCTAAATGAAGATCCCCTTTAGTTGCTCATTGTATGGCTATTTGGTTGCCTTGTTAATTTATGCTCCACCTTTCGCCAACATTCCATCACCCACCCACCAACTTACTTCACTAGTATTTAATCGCATTTTCCTTCTTGTGACTCCCCTACTTCCTCTCTTATTTCAAATTAAAGTAAACTTTGCACATGGAACTAGCACATTTAATAATATTAAAGTGATGTGTGTAAGCGCGGTAGGAAGAAGATAGCACAGGATGAGGAGAGGGAATATTAGCATAACTTACCCCTATTTGCTACTGCAGGTATCTGTTTCGGCCTTTGGACTTCTCCTGAATGGCAAGCCGGGTGGTTGGAACTGATACCGGGATGACGAGGGAGATGACAAACGTAAAAAATAACAGAAGACCGAATAGGAGGATAAAATAAAGCAGAGGGGAGGCAATGATGGCCAACTGAATTAACGGGACGAATCCACGTAGAAAGATGAGTAGCAGTAGACGAGACAACACTTTGACAATCATATCCGACGCTGTTGTGCGATGGACCATTTCGAATTCCACACGTGTGAATCGATTAGCGGCACGTGTTGTCGCGTGATGTCTCTCGGCGCCGTCTGATGTTGGACTTAGGAGGCACCCGTTGTGGATGGTTTTGCGGGAGCAGACATCACTTGCCTTCGTGTCTTTTTACCTTGGTCGATTTCTCCGCAACATGACGCATGCAAAGGCGGCGAAGAAGGATGAGATGGACCACCAATACCAATGTGCTTTGAATGAAATGCGCTGCCTTGTCTGGTCTGCTTTCTGTCAGCTTTTTATCTCTGTTGTTTCCTTTTGGAAGGACGACTTTCGAGCAGTTGGGGCAATGCGAGGTATGAATGTAGTGAAGACGGTGGCGACTAACTCCCATCGATTGACATAGAGCTCGTGAAGGCGTGCTTTTGCTGCTTCTTTTTAATCGCACACCTAGGACAATTGCTGTGTTGCAGCAGGGAGGACAATGGCGGTGATTGCATCTCTCCAGTGGAGAGGAAGCAACATGATTGTTAAGCTGAAAGCCACGAAAGAATAGTTGGATGAGAGGCAAAGATGAGACGCTCACAGAAGTGAGGAAGTAGAGGAGAGGATAGAGAAGGGCCATTATTGGATATTTCTGCGCAATGCTGTTGCACTGCGCTACTTATTACCAGTTCTCTTTCTTCCACATTCTTCTGGATGCCTTCGTTTGACCATTTCCCCAACCATTTACTCGAGTGAGGTATGTAGGATTGGACTTTGTGGAAGGAATATAAGTTCCTATCAATCGACAAGCTCGAAGACGCTCTTCATGATTCACTTTGATAAGTGAAATGCACTAGTTGCGACAATACTGGAACGATGACGCACGTGAATGAGGTTAGTGAGGAGGAGGCTATGATGAAGCAGGATTATAGCATTGCTTACCCCTAATTTCTACGATTTCTATCTGCGCTGACACTTTGGAGTCAAACGACAGAGGGGTGAGTCGGAGTGTTACAGACAGATTGGAATGGAGGCGGTGGAGGTGAGTGATGAGAAGTGGAACAAAGGTGAGTAGATATCGAAGCAGGACTGAGGCAGTGAGGAAGAACTGAATGGTGGAAACGACGATAACGTGGGAAGTAAGATGGATGTTAGAAGGCGGTGGAATGCGTATGCGGGTATGTGTGATTAACCTCTTCTGATTAAATCGGTGCCACGCGTTGCGGGATGGCTTCTTGGGGGGCTTCATGGGGGCAGGCATCACTGGCCTCTGTGCTTCACTTCGATATACTCGTCCTCCCACTTGTTTGCCAGCTTTTCGGTCAATTAATGCAGGGCTAGTGATCTTAGCAAAGCCTTTAACGAAACATCTGTAGTAATTTGCCAAGCTAAGGAACCTGCCAAGCTCTGTCTGGTTGGTTATTGTTGGCCCATTTCTCGCCTGTTTTGTGTGGTCTTGAGCGACAGATACCTCATTCGACCAAACTCTATGTCTCTTGAAGTTAACGGAGCATTGGATAAAGGGAAAAATCTTTGGATTATCTTGACTCTTCTCGAAGAAGATGAATCAAAGCTCGAGACCGATGGAGTGGTTCTCTGTTTCTACTCTCTGCGTTAAATTTTGTCAAGGAGTAATGATCTTGCGAGAGACTGCGCATTATCAGAGAAGCGGTTAAATTCTATTTCTCCCTTTTCTCTATTCTCTGAAAATTGGTAGTTAATAATTGTCCTGTACACGGCACAGATCGCAGCAGCTATAATGTTCAAGTGAGGGCAGGTTTTTGGACCTGTTTCTATCGACCAGGTGTTGCTGACTTTGTAAAGTTTGTCTCTCTTGTTCTCAATATAAAATTGCGTTGGTGAATGCCAATGGTAACGTAATCGTACTCCACGTTTAGATGTGCACTCGGATTATTCAAGCTTCGCGTATTGTGGTTGTGAACATTGACGGAACTAATCTGCTAGCCTATTATTCATCTCGCGTAAACTTCAAGAGCATTTCAACATCTTTTAAGTCACCGATAAGTGTTTAGAATTGATGAGCCTATTTGTAGGGAGATCGCTGTGTGCTCAAGTTCTTTCCAGGGACCCTCATTCGCGACCCCGTCATGCACACTGAGCACACGAAGCGCAAAACCGGCACTGCCTGGGCTGCGTTGTAGCTGAGGGATGGCCGGATCGAGAGAGGTCGTGGTGGATGTGTAAACGCGTTAATTGCCACTTTCAATACCACATCGTACATTGCATTCACCTTTGCTTGTCCCACTGATGAGGGTAACAATGCGGTGTAGGGAGGCACTGTAGGGCAGCTGAGGGAGATATTGGGTCAATCGGCAAACCAGTGCTTGGCTGTGTGTGCTGCAGATGTGCGATTAATTAAGCTGAAGGTGGAAACCTGTCAGCATGCTTTCGGCGTTCCAGTGGATACTTTTAATGCGCCCAAGTCATCGCCCTTGTGCGTCAGATCGGCATACCAACATTCACAGCGGTAGTAGGGAGAAATATTATTAGGCAGGAGGACGGACGATTAATTGCCTGAGTAAGTGGGTGGGCAATCACGCGCGCAGATGGATAGTTGTCGACAGGTGGAGAGAATGGCGCGTATGAGGTCAGAGGTGACAAGTGCAACGTTGCTTTTGCTGTTGTTGTGTTGATGGTGGTAGCGGGTGCTAGTGAAGCACTGACAGATGGACGGAGGATATTAAAGCATGACAGCATATTCTCACTAGGCTTATTCGTCCGTTGACCTTATTAGGCAGTGAAGCAGCAGTTAGAACGCTGGTTGTTTACTGAGGAAAAGGGCTTATGGCTTATGTCAATGGCGTCCTTGCTAGGTGGTGAGAGCGGATTCTTCCTCCTTGTTTGCACCATTCTATACTACTTTACGTTACCTTAAGCTGAGCTAAGGTAGACTGCCACTATACACTTCCTTTCATTATTCCATGCTACACTGCGCTATTTTGCATTCAGATGTTGATGTAACCGCATCCCTTTCGAGCAGCTGCATGGATACTTGGAAATAATGTTACCGCATTAGAGTACTTAGGCGCCATATCTCCAGCCAAATGCAGCTACCACAGCGTCTAAATTTATGAAGATATTTCAATCCCTTTAAACAGACTGAACTCAGTAGCCAAAAACCTCTCGCAACAACTCGAGACCACCAGCTTTGTCGTTCACAAGGCCAAACAGCAAGATCTGGCAATGCACGCAAATCGACATCAATAACGTCCTCCTTGATGGCAATCTGGAGGCTACCGCTTCATCTGCCAAACACTACTAATACAGCCCAGAAAATGCTTCTTGAAACACTAGTCTTTACGAAAGCTGTTGAACAAACCACTGTGGACCACAACTTCTGACGATTTAATGAGTCCATTTATGAGTGCAAACAGCAATCGTGCCTTGAAGTACAAACAAGTCAAGTGGCATCTCTCAATCCACCCTATTTCTGAGGGCGAGTCAGACGTTTCAAATACCATCCAGCTGAACAATCCCAAACCAGGTGCCGAACTGTAGATAAAATAACGGCCTAACGTCTGCATCACCACCACGCCAAATGATCTTCACCATAACAAACCACTGGTGACTGCTCGTAATTTCGCCTAGCTGCAAGATGTTTAAGAACCTTGTTGCACTCCATGGGAGAGAAAGGCGCTGGCCAGTGATTGCAAGAAACTCAGTGTCCTCAGCTTCCAAAAATTAGCAGCTAAAATGGGGCAGGCAACGCACTTGCATGTCCGAGAATTTAGTCGAATCGAACAGGTACTTACTCCGGAGTTGCAGGCACCCCAGCTGACACTTTATGGTTCCTGTCAAATGTGATGTACAATTGCTGTGAATTTCGCTGCACAAAGTGTTTGTTTGCGAGACAGTCAGCGCAGTCCTGAGCACTGTTGACTTAATGTCACTTCATTCCCAGCTTGTTAATTTTGGTTTCCCATGTGATGCGTTAATGTGAGAAAGGGATGGCGACATATTAGGAGGAATGAAGAGGGTACGGATAAGAATGAGGTGGTACCCCCTTTTATAGCGAAGACCATACCCTACCTCACCCACCTTAGCAAAGTAAACGTCACTGTTACCCCGATCCCTCTGCATGTTGCAAGCTTCTTATGATGCCTCAGCTGGGTAAATTTGAATGGCGTCCGATAGTTCTTTTGACTGATCGTTAAAAAGCCATATTTTACAACATTTAATATCTATTCTGGATTGCAATCTGAGCTTCTTGCAGGTTTGAGACGCGAAAGATGGTGGAATATCCCTGCATGCCTTGTGCTGTAGTGTAATTGTTTTGCTTTAGCATATGTTCTGCCGAAAGGAATGTAGAATAGAAAGTCAGAGTAACACCCTTAATATTGTCTTCGGATGACTACAAGCATCGTTCGTTACATTAGAACTTTTGTAACTGAAGCGTACAAACATATAGCAGTGAGCTCGGCATTTACTTTTCCTTACTATTCCTTTGTAAGTTTACATACGCCACCCAGCTTTTAGTCGGTGCCTGGGCGGGTTCGTTCTAAGATGAACCGCTCCCCTGTCTTGGTACACTGCGTGTAAATGTCTTTGAAAGTTCGCATTCACCGTTTCTGCGGAAACTTTGTTCCTTGTGAAATTTATTGCCAAGATGAGCGTTGGTCGTCATGATTTTACTTGCTGAACGTCAACGAGATCACCTATTGTGGGCTGCGAATGGGATTACCACCGCCAGGAACTTTATTGATGCATGGACATACAACTGTCTTTAATATGGCTGCATCTCTCAAGTGTCTTGCGTGCTTGGTGTAGATATAAGCAGGCATTGGAGATGTCTCGTCGTCCACAACAGGCTTCATCACGAGCTGTTAAATTTTACGCGCACAAAACCACTCCGCTTACCAACTTGATTTACGCTGTATGGCACGGAAATTGCCTACACTACGTGTGTCACTCACTATTATCACTTGCTCGTCCTTAGGTGGCCTACGCACTCAATGCAGGTCCGAATTCCTTCCCACTCATGCTGGTGGACGACGCGCCTCTGATGCTGGCTATCCCTCTTTTGGCTCTTACTGCATTGATTGCGTCACATATTATTACCTTGAAGGTTAGTCTTCGAACAAATAGGGCTGAGGCGCAAAGAGCCTGCATTAATGACACCCACTGGATACAAAAGTTACGATTAAGTAATAGGGCACCTCACTTCTAATAAAAGTGAAAGTTTCTTTTTATTTCTATGCCTTAAGCATTCTATGTTAGGCCGGAATGAAGTCGAGTATTTTAACAACGCCTCACGTGGTCGTGCTGATACACAAGATAAACATTCTTGTCCTGCTTTTCATATTTGCTTTAATGGGAAAATTCAGAACTACGTTGACCAGGATGCAATGCGTTTCCTTTCAGCCTTGTCATGTTCGCCAAAATTTGAAACTAAACAGTCCTGCTGCTAACTTAGTTACGATGGTACTACCGCAGTTCGCTTTTCTAGATGTAAAAGGAAATACTTTGATTTGACTCAAGCAGTTGCCATACATACCTGCCTTTCCACTAATTCTTTGGGCTCTTATATGTTTGTTGAGAAGACGGAAATTGTCCATACAAATATGACAGCCAAGTTGAGATGCCCATTTAACTATTCTTTTGAAAGACAGCGGACGCCAAACTACAGAATAGTAACGCTCTTTCTTAACTTAAGGAAAAAGATGAAAAATACCACTTTTTCCTCCGAGCCTAGCGTTTAAAATTAGCTTGTAAAAAATCCAACTAGAGTTTACTAATGAAATCATTTGCTTCCACTCCGCTACAATTAATATTGATATGCTTAAAATTTTGATAAGCAGACGCGCAACTTGGATGCTAACATGAGCTTTCCACCTAAATTTCTTTCACTACTTCATATTAAATAGAATTCAACTGCGATTGGGTTTAATGCCATTTATTTCCTTTCGTCGCGATCGATTCTAATAAGCTGTAAACCTAGACAAGCAGGTGTCATAAATCTCACATTTGAGGCCAAAGGATAGCAATGCGGGATATGTTGTCCATTGGTGATTTGTTTGGCATAGAAAAGAAAGGAAGAAGTAAAGAGGTGTAGATACTGGTTCGCATGTTTTGGAGATAGAGTAGCTTAACGAGCACTTATAAGAGGGAAGAACGGAACTGGAGGCAGCCCAAGGACTTAGGTGAGCTTGGTATGAGAGACAAGCCTATAACGCATAGAGTGGAAAAGAATGGAGATCGAATGAGAGTACGTTGTGTGCGGGAGTGGCAAAATGGCTGTAAACATGAAAAATGGATTCGAGGTGTAAAAGGATAGGGCTGAAAGGCAACGAGACAACGTGATGGGAAGTGTTGAGTTCGCAACCGGCAGGAAGATCTAGGGTCTGTCAGTTGTGTGGTATATCAGCTGCTTGGGGACCAAAAATAAGGACCGAAGGGCATAAAGGTGCCTAATCACCCCGAGGACAAGAACAAATGCAGTTAATATGCTGACACTGGGTTCAATCTATGCGTCTTCTGCTAATAAAATGAAACAAGTATGGCAACATTAACCGAATAATAATGACATTAAGGTCTTTAAGGCAGACAAATAGCTTTTCACACTATAAGTGCAAGGACTCACCGATCCACTACTACTGGTGGTCCCGATCGTTTCTCAAACAAGTTTTCGCGTTCATTTTACTACCTTCGCCACGGTTTGATGGCAGATACTAGACCAAAATTAGTCTACTCTTTAGCAAGGCCTTCAATCATAGCTAAAAAGTAGAATTGTCATGCATCACACACTCATGCTCTGGTAACCATGGTAATTATGCCTCAAAGTCGTGTGTTTGGACGTAAGTAAATAATCACAAATTAGATTTATCATGCCGTCCATATCATACATAGCATTTTGCTAGGCAAACGAAAAATTGTGTACACACGAATAACATTCACAGTCTACGCTCCGTCCCTCACTGATGTCTGTCATACGACACTGCTCGTCAGTTCATTTCGCCTGCCCCTCCACTCTCTGAGAACTTTAAACGCCACGAAGGCAGTGACATGAAAGCTTTAGTGAACGAGATGTGAAAGAGCCAGTTTTGGCTGTTTCATAGTTAGAAAACGTGTTTCAAGGCCCTCTAAGACGATTAAGTCCGCATCCTTGCCAACGCTATGGAAGCGAAGTTAAGAGATAAGTCAGGTCCAATGGTCATTAGGCTGATAACGTGTTCGCGCTGAAGATACTAGCCTAAAGTGAGACAGAGCCCCTCTTTTATATTACATCCAATTCGACTGACCCGTGTCGATGTATCGGGCCTTCTAACAGCTCATTTTCATCAAGACGGGCTATAACGCCCACACCGACCATTTGAACATCAACTCCGGCGATGATTATTACCATGGTTTGGTCGTCACAACTGCTGCGTCTCCTTCAAGTAGTGCTACTAGTATGAGTTTTGCAACCTGAGTTGCCCTTGCTGAATTCGTAATGGATTTTCATCCAATCGCTTAACTTAAGGTTTTTGGTGCAGAGAGATTAAAAGCAGTATTTTTAGCATCTAAAAATTGTCTAAAAGCATCCATTCCAAACCTTGTCCTTTTTTTCCTTCTCCTTTCGTTCCGTAGAATCTTTCTCGTTTATCCTCTTCCCGACTACCAAATCTTCTCATTACTTCCTTCAACTTCAACTGTCAAATTCTTCTAGTTTTTCCTTCTATTCTTGTTATTGCAGTAATTCAATGCCTTTATTGTTTTCGTACATACAAAGAAATTAAAAACAATAGCCTACACTGTTGGAACTTTTCAGCATTCAATGCCGGCAGTTTGCTTAACCTCTTTTCAATAAAGAGACCTTCTGTCAAACTGCAGATCATGGTGTACGTACCAATTTTAATGTAGCGCAAGTGGTGATAGACAAAAGCATTAATGTTAACTAAAAACATTTCTTTCTTCCCTTTTTGGGCATCTTTGTTGCCTGAGATGGCTCATTTCTAGCCTTCTACTCTCAAAAGTGGTCCATCAAGGTGGCAGCTTTAGTGTTAATCGAAACCTTCCGTGTTTGCGAGGAGAAAGTATTGCCTGTAAATAAGTGGTGAGGAAGAATTATAGGGCACAGCTCTCCCTTTTACATAGTCCGGGATGAGTCATCAGAAGGAACATGTTGCTTTCAAGCAATATTGAAGGTCGTGAGAACGCTCAAGGATTCTATTAGAATTGGACTGAAGATCGGCGGATGAGTTGGGTGGTGAAGAGAAACGAACATTACCACTTTATTACGCTTCCAGACAAGTTGCCAACTTCCATCAGCCTTATTCTGCACTGAACACTGCTGGCAACCATTATTTTATGCTCTTGCTAGAATCACGCCTTTGCTTCACATCTCGTCCCCATTCGTCTCTTAAACTCTTCATTCATATTTCTGTCTACTTTCACCCCGATCCATGTTTTAATGCACTTTCAACTGTGCGACTCTTCGCCTACTTGGCGCCACACATCCCTCCTTGCCACACAGCTACTGACCATCCGGACTTTTTTTCGTATTGAATTAAATTGCTTTTGAATCGATCACTACTAATTTAAGTGCTGCGTTGGAGTTCTAGCTTAGATTGTCACTCGCGCAGTCTACAAATCGGTTTCTTGCACCTAAATTGACTTGGTTGCGACTCGAGAGAGCCCTAACTTGTCAAAGTAGACGAGCTTTAGTGTCTGTATACGCGTAGTTAGCATTTAATGGAAGTGCCTCCTTCCACTAAATGAGGACACTCAATCCGTAGCCATTATCCCATTCAACGAATGAATCGCTATACCAAACCGTATTTAGGCAGTGAATCGGCTAACTCTACAGCCACTGCCTGCTTTCTCTTCTTCTACTTTACAGAAGAAACACGAAAGTTCAATCACCTTCTTCGGGCCCTTCTAGATTGTTCTCTATGTAGGCATCAGCAAAGATAGGCAAAAGTAAGCGTATTTGTCACAGACAATGGCCTCAACCATACCCACAAAATGAGAGCAGCTTTTAAAGTTGGAGTAATGGTGAAAAGGAAGTAGGCAAAAAGGAGGGCCACAAACCGGCTCCAGATGACTCCATCTTCAGTGCTCGATTAACGGTATCACCAAAGAGGCAGTAACGAGGCATTGTAAGACCTACGACACCAGCAACGCAAGGTCCTTCAAGTAAACAGAGCATCGTTTCTTCAATGCTATACAAATGATTTCATAGTTTGCAGTCCCAATGAGAGGCGAAGTTTAAATACGCTATTTAAAAGTCAGCTCTTGAATGCTTGCTGCATGCTAATCGGTCAGTGCTTCATACTTGTGTGAAGCCATCAGCATATTTCACCTGTTTAATGACAACTCAGTGGACACAATATCGTCTCAAATGGAAGGCTATAATTGCAAAAGAGTGCATGAGGTGATGCAACACCTGTGTGACAATGGTGACAAGGCATGAGTCACAGCGTGAAGTCGGCTTATAGCTAAGTTGAATTTTAGGCCCAGACTGGTCTTTTGCCGCAGTAATTGCACAAATGTCTTTGACATTTGTTTGGCCAACTTGATATGCATCTTGCACACACAGACTAGGAAAGAAACGAGGTCAGATATCCATCAAACTAACCACTATGCAGACCGATGCGCAGCCTCAAGGGGACCTGCGGCAGGTGCTTAATGGTAAAAGCGCCACAAGCACTAAGCAGATCGAGGGCCATAGTTGCGACCTCAGCTGCGTGGCGTCGTCCATTACGGACTGGCAATCCCGAAGTCACCATGTAGGCGTCTCCTATCGTTTCCACCTAGAAAGGGTGAATCTAGCGTTTAATGGTGGACATAGAGAGCACTTCTGTTCCATCTGTGTTTGTGGTTCGGTGAGAGCTGTGGGTGTTGATTAGACTATTGAGCAAAGGAACGTAGCATGAGATCCCGCAAATCCAACCGAGTATTTGCATTACACGCCAGATTGCCATCCTCTTGGACAAGTTGAACGAATGGTATACAAGTTGTATTTTTTCGACCTTAGTGAGATTAAGCAAAAGTGGACATCAGTTAGTTCATAGTTCGTATAGTTAATAAAGCTTAATCTGCAGCAACGTTTATTTAAGCATGTAGGAGTGCGGTGAGTTAGGAGTCTAATCTGTACCAGTGGGCAGTTTAGAGCATCGTAGTGTGCCGTCGTCTAACGAATCTTACCTTGATGTATATAATAAGTAAATTCAAAGGCGAAATGTTTAAAAAATGTCAGTGCACACTGTCAGTGTGCTTGACCCATCAGAAGCCTGTGTAGGGCAAAACACTAACCTATGGGCTGCATCTGTGCCTACGACACGTTTAAGACCCGACTGAACTACCAACAGGCACTTTTAAATTTCATTTTGTCTTTGCGTTCCGCTTCGCAGACTACTTAATAAAATGGCAAATTTCCATGAATCTGTCCTGTTTGCACTGTTGACATTTCAAAGACTTCGCATAAAAGTCGATTTCACATTATTTGTGCCAAAATTTACTAGAAATCGTAGCAGTTCCTGATCTAATCCTGCAAATGTCACTAACTTGACTGCTCAAAGCTGCGAAGAGAGTCACTTGAATTCTCTGTTAAATCTTTACCTTAAGGAAAAGAACCTTTAGAAGATCTAAATGCTTAGCTTTGTCATAACAATCATTAGGTTTTATTGATGGTCCCTTTGCAAAATTAGATTTCAACATCAAGTAAACAAAAACTAATATTCTGTAAACTTTTGAGGTGCTGAAGACTCAGAATCGTGCTTGTTACTAGTTTTCTTCCTTCCACGCTGCTGTTCTCTGCCTTGCTACAGATGCCTTTAGCATGACTACTCATGAAGAGAAGTTTAATAAAAGTGCCACTGGGCTGCATGCTCGGCCTACGCATTCACATGTTTGTAGGCGTAAGCGTGTTAATTTGTGACGCAGAAATGAAATATCGGATACTTTTGCTTTTGCCTCAAAATACTCTTATTTAATGCGTCTTGTTTGGCATTTTAGTAGTGAAACTAGAAGTATCGCCAACGCTGGTAGTTGCTATTGTTGTAATATCAATTTTTGCTATTTTACGGGTAAATGGTCACCCTTTCGTTGACAGATTATTAATCCTCCCTAAAACAAATAAATATTCCATTAAAATGCCTTCAAAGCCAAAAGCAGTGCAAAAGTTGAAACATTATGGCATTCGCGTTTGCACCATGTG
Organism: Taenia hydatigena; assembly: GCA_036345935.2. Classification (NCBI taxonomy): domain Eukaryota; kingdom Metazoa; phylum Platyhelminthes; class Cestoda; order Cyclophyllidea; family Taeniidae; genus Taenia; species Taenia hydatigena. Next base: position 87,950 of record JADWOT020001481.1, read on the forward strand.
CATAACCACGTTTCTAACGCCGTGAATTTTTTTCATTGTTGGCTGACTGTGGTGTACGGATTTCAAAGACGTGACTATAGTTGAAGAGACGAAAGAGAATAAATGGCTGTGGTATGTCAATTTTCACCATGAAACTGTAGTTGAAGTGGCAGGAGAGGAGAATTTGCCTGTGGCGCAGGGCATTTTGACACAGAGGAAAGCCATCCAAAATGGTTTGTCGGCAAAAATGCCTGAAAACACGATTAGATTCCTTATGCTTACTGCGGCCAAACATGCACAATTCAATTTAAAGGCGAACAGTGAACGCGAGTCTCAGGTCATGGGGATCGTAAGCCTTTCACGAGATAGCCGACAGACAGGACCGTACACTCCAGCTCCATTCGTTCGCCCTATTTAAGATTGTCTCTTCAAACGTTCGTATACTTCCTTTTACCTGAGCAATGGGAAGCTACATGGAAACCCGCTGCACTACGTTTAAAGAAAAATCTAAAAAATGCAACAAGCGCAGAACGTCATCCAAATCACAGTCTGCTGCCCAGATAAAATCATGATTAATTTGTGAAAAAAAAGTACTTTTAAGCTACTGGTGCTTTAAGCTCTTCTGTTTTTAAATCAGAGAATCCTATCTCGAGTACCCTTTAGCACTAACGGCTAGATGAGTCTCTTCCAGATTTATTTGCATTGCAAATAAACTTGATTAACAATCATAGCTGCGACGCATCAAATCTTAGGGAGGTATGCTCTACCAAAGGCGAAAATTAGGGGAATCGTTAGTGCAGCTTAGCGCCGTTGATTATCATTTATTTGACCATCGTTGGATCACGATAATCACTTCGTATTACACATCTTTAGGTCAAAAAGCGATCAAACTCGAAGCATTTTACGACGCGAGCGGACCAGTCAGAAAACATGTTAATAGATTTCGCGCAGCCTTGCCTTACGCACATAATTTTAGGCATGAAAGGTAAGTACATAAAACAGAAAACAGAAGATTTTCTTGGCAACATTGGCTCCAAATCCTTAACGTGAAGCATGAATCGCATCACTGCTGAGAACTCTTCTTTTTACAGAGTAACCGAAACTTCAGAGGTGCATCTCAACGTTGCCGTAAAACCATTCTTTCGACTTTCTACTTAGAGCCGGTGGCTTAGTAGGGCAAGAAGATCTGCTTGTGCATTGCGGGAAAGACGTCATTTTTGCTCTTGTATGGATGGATCTGATCGTGCCAAATTAGTTGAGCGCTGCTTTGTTGATAATGGCTAAGCAAACTTTGCACTGCATCAAATCTCATCAGCACTTCGGATGGATATGGGCAGCGACACAATAATGTCACATGAGCATCGAGTTAACGTGTCATCACATGCACTTTAATACTTAAAATGCATTGTAAGTTTGAATGCAAGCGTAATAATTACCTAGTTATTTGTCTGCGTTTAAGAGCCCCTAAACAAGCTGTCCTAACTCACCTCTCTACGGATATACACTCAGCTATGTGCTTTACCAGTCGACATGGGATAAATATAGTAAAAGAATTTAATCTCTGCCGCTGCTGTCCTTATCCTAATCAATGTAGCATATAAGGGCGGATTTCCATTCAAATTTTTGGAAATCATAATAACTGCACATACATATGCGACGCATCAGAATGACTATGGTGTAAGAGAGAAAGATGGGCAGTAAAAAATAGCACGCTAGTTGGAACAAGAAGGGCATACTAAAGACATTGCTAGATTTGAGGTGGAACTGAGGTTGCACAATACCAAATGGCATAAGCAAATCATCGTTGTCCATTCGAAATTGACAAGAAAATCCCTTAAAATTATGCCACAATAGCCAAAGCAGTAAATATTTCCCCAATGATTACAGTAGAGTTGTATTTGACAATCACCACACATTCGAAAAATAGGCACTGCTTAATGTGCATGCGATTTTGTTATTCACCGATCCTCGAGGCATCCGCCACAACATTGCGCATCGGAAGACACTTGGGATGTGTCGGCAAAGCAGAGTTGTTAAATATGAATGCTGTATATGAGAAAATGAGGTGTAGAGAGAAAGTATGTGTCGAGAAGTGTATCATTTATAAAAGAATAGAAACGAGGAAATGAAGGAATAAGTGAAAATAGTTAGGAATGCAAGAATGCAAGGTAATACCAAAACATGATAAAAAGTTGATTTTGTAGGGCTTCAAGCAGCTATCCAAACAAAACACAAACTAAGACATCTAATGCCGACACTTTGGTGATCATACGTTTGTAAGGAAAGCCCGGTTTACCGGTTTTAGGAATCGAGTATTTACAGCTTGTGTAATAACACAACGTGCTACTTTTCAGGTCAAGTAATTTTTGGTACTTTGCCCAATCCCGTCTCCATGGTATAGAAGTAAAAGTAAAGCAATGCCGGATAGCACTTCATAACGCACCTCTAGACTTGGTTGCCATTATTCTTTCCGTCATTCATGCCTAATGGGCCTCAATTCAGTTTTCAAGATGAAGTACAACCCAGTAACCTCATTCGTTTACTGGGCATGGTAGGCTTTGTAGCCTTACACACATAAGCTGCTATAACTAACAAACAGAGCAAAACTAGTTAGGCGAAATTAGCTTTAAGCGGAACGGTGTTTCGAAAACACAGCTCAATGCTCTTTTTAAACTTTGATCTAAAATAATGTTTGAAGATAGCCTTCGTTTGTTGATAATCTCCCTTACTTCACTGTTTGAATTCACCCTTCAGCTTTTGTCCTGGAGGTCTACCATGCACAGCTGCATCACTGGACCAGTTCACCAGTCCTGTTGGCTTTATAATAAATGCACAGGAAAGGAAGTTTACTTGGGGTAGTCACTTTCTCCATTTTACCAGGAAAGGTAGCTTTGCCGGTGGCGATGGCGAGACTAGAACAAACATAATTTTGGCAGGAGGGTCTCACACTGCGTGAGATTGCAAGTCCCTCAGTATCCATGGAATCGTAGACCTGTTATTTTAGTTCAGTTTGACCTATATGAAGTTAAAGTTCGTGCATCCTTCAGGTGTCCTCCGCGAATCCACTTATAGTAGCATTACATGAAGCCACCGCTTAAAGATCCCAACCTCATCGTTATTTCTGAGTGCTTTCATCGCGGAAGACTTATCAAGTGGTTCAACGATATTGTGGCAACAAATTTTCCTCCTCATTTTATCGGTAGAGTCACGATGACAATGAAAATGATGATATTCCCCTTAGATTCATTTCAAAACAATAGTGAAGCCGAACTGCTTGTGCGAAAGTTCACTTCACCCTGCACTGCTGATTTTTGCAGTCTTTTTAAATACGCAATTGTTTTAGTTAAAGGCAGAAATCTTGCTGATGGATAAAAGTAACGCCACTTAAGCATAATTGCAAATGTTAACAAGTTTTACATTATTTCATCTCTATGTGGATTTCTCAAGTATCCCACAGCACTGTCTCAAGCTCTTGTTTGGCCTTCCTCCGGATGGTCACTGCATGCGGCGAGGTGAAGAGCTTCTTAATTACCATAAGTAGGAGAGGAAGAGACCATTCGCTAAGTGTACTCACAACTTCGACAGCAAGATCTTCCAATCCGACGTCTGTATAACTTCGTCGCAACCATACTAACGGCAGCAGTCACCATCATGGCAAATTGCATTAAATTTGTTGAAAGTTCATCTTACTTCAGCGCATCTCTCATCTAGCAAACTTTGGCCCTGTTATGGTTAGTCACTTTGCGCACAATGATAGGGAGTATATTTTGAATTTTAGCAAGTCGGGTTCAAATCATCACTGGTATCCTCTATAAAAGAACCCAATATCATAGTAAATTTTGCGATGCCAAGTAACCCTTATTCAGCAAGTCCGCCTGCTCCCATCTGTTTATTTAATCTCAAATCATAGGCTAAGCCAAATCAGTTGCTTACTATAATTTGAACAGAAGGAGATATTGATGATGCACATCGAGATAAGGAAGGGAGTCGTAAATAGTCAAAGGGTGTGTTAATTTCCCCGGTGAAATCGCGATCACCTTTTAATTGCAGCATTTCTAATTTCATGTGCTGAAATGCATGCACTTAATAGGCAAAGATTCTGCCACTTGAAGCAAATATCTTTTATGCCTCTTCACCATGCATCGATCGTATTCACCAAAGCTTCATGTCGAAATTGATGACAGACAGCTCTGGCATTGAGGCCTATGATCGCAAACTTGAAAGCGTGCAGCCTAAGTCACCTGGTAAGAAAGAGCTCAGCTAGCATAGTCTCCGTTCGCCGTTATCATTTAGCGAAGGTAAAGAGCACATTCGAGTTGAGAGCCAGGAAAACTGGTTTGATTCAATTGTCGTGCACTAATGCCGGCCATGTAGCACTGATACGGAGGCTTTAAAAATGCATTGATGCTGAACTCAACTATTTGCAAGGAAATGACCATCTCGCCCCGTTTTCATCAATATTGATGCCTACAGACAAATAATGCGCTTCGCATCATTCCCAACTATCACCTAACATCATGCACACGTGTTTCGTGAGTATCAAAGTAGGCGGCTCTTAATTTTGAGATGCACTACTATAAGAACTTGCGGAGCTTTGTGTTTGATTGCAGGCACGCAACAGTGTATAAGCCTGTAGGTATGGCTATGCATGTTTGTTTGTAGAGATTTTACCTTGAATTATTAATAGATGAGCATAATAATTGGGCTAACTCCTGCGTTGATCAGAATGACAATGACGTTTGCAACAAGCGGTCGAGTCTGTTAAAAATCCGTTTTGTCAGGCGCTGCGATGTCTCACTATTGCAGCCACCAACACGAGCACGGCGACCTGTTTCACTTGTTTGGCGTGTTTTGGTAAGCCTAAATATTCATTGTCGGATTTCTGCAACGTTTTGCAGAGCCATTTGATTGCTCTTATTGCGTAAAAATGATGAGAATGGCTCCAAAGCCTGTCCCAACGTCTTGCCTTGTGTCCTTATATAAGTAGATAGTAACAGGAGAACCACATTTTCTGCCTAAAATATAGTCTAAAATTACTAAGCGTGCTGATTTACTGCGTAGTCATTTCATTAAAAAGCATATTTGCGAGTTTGCGCCTATCCAATTTCCACAGAGTGGGGCGCGCTCTGACCCTCTACCCTAGCGTAGGAGTTTTGCGCAGGATTTGAAGTTTGTGCTCTCCTGTAGCATACAGCAATCCAAAGAGTGGCGATTTCAGCGATGTACCACTTTACGTGGGTGCCTTCTAAGAGGCAGATGTACTATCATCAAGAGATTTTCTCGTCTAATCTACTAATTTACCTTCCGTCCTCACAATTGTAAATTATGCTACCTATTGCCGATACAAATTCTTCCTTTCTGATATCGAACTATGGACTCTGTTTAACGGGATGGCAGTTGACATGCTATTGTTAAGCGGCAATGTGATATGGTAGACAACTAGCATCAATTCCCGCTTAGACATGGAGTAGGGCGGAGCCAGCAAATAGGTCTTTTTTAATCGAGATTGTGAGACTCGGTATCACTGACCATTTTGCTGAGTGTGAAGCATTGCATGTCGAGGATCCGATAAAACACCCTTTAGAATATTTCATTGGGAGTAGTTTGCGCTCCTTTTGATGCTTCTGCCCCATCAAAAGATGCGATAGTGTTGTCTTCACACTCTGCCAGCACATGAACACCCTTCACCATTTAACACTAGCAGGCTAACACACCTTTTAGCACATCCTAATCAGTAACTTTTGTTGCTTTGTGCATAATTTTTCAAGCATATGTGCAGGCGAAATAGAAATGAGTTGGTGAAATTTGCCAATGGGTGCAAGTTTACGAGGACCGATAAATGAATCCTGATAATTCGAAACGATTCAGAAAAACAATGGTTCATAATTAACTAGTAGGGTTCCTACTCACGAAAAGCATTCTTACATGACCGTGCACACATAAACATAGCCTCGACTATTACCACTAAACAGGACGCGGAAATCAGACACGCGGACGATCCTTAAATAAAACTTTCGTGGGGAAAGTGATGCAGCATCAAGGGACTACTGGCTGAAGGTCACCTGGAGATCAGTTGTGAATGACTAAGAGTCCACTTATCACTGACGGAAATCATTTGACAGGGTGCACCAAATTTACATGCTATTGCTGCCATTTAACGCACCTCTAAAGCAAACTGTGTGGTGATTGGAGGATGAATCGAAGGATGCTGAGAAGTTAAGGGGTGCGCGAGGGCTCCTCACCGGCAAAATCTACGCACCTGAGCAAACCTAATAAGGGTCTATCACAGTCTTCAACGCAGCGAAGTGCAGTGCTTAGCCTTCACCTGGGGTTAGAGCCTTGCTGATCACCCTGACTCCGACGCCAGCCAAGGTTGGGCGCGTTGCAGCCCCCATTATGCCAGCTCTGAGGCTATCACTTGCGCCTGCCGTATCGTTAGCATGTTGAAGCTTCAAAAATTAATAAATAAATAGCGCCACATTGTCGTATGAGCTAAAACATGCAAATTTAGGCCATGTAGTTCTATTAACTAGGAAATTCGCTGCAAAATAAATTGTTTAAGGTTCCTAAGAATGAATTAATGGCGGCTTTTAATGCTTTGTTGTGGAGGAGATTTGTTCCATATGACAAGGATGGAGAGCACTTTGCGAGTGCCACGTTGCAAATGTGAAAGGTGAACAATGGAATGCTTATCACCTTATTTATAAATGGTTTGACATTGACGAAAGGAAGGAGGGAGAGGAGGGGAAAGAGGTTCGTCCGCATGACTCCACTTCCCAAAGGCAATAGTTGTTTGATTGAACTGTAATTTCACCATGATCTAGTAGTGGTCAGCACAATAGACAATTTTACCACTTCTCTACTATTATGGCACCTTTCGCAACTCCTTTTTCTACCCTCCATCCTGCCACACATGTTTACTGGAGCTTCAAGAAAAGTGTACGTTACGCCCACAAATGCACATTACGCTCATAATTGCGATCACGCACAGCTTTGCTATTAGCGCTATTCTCTGCCAAGGTTACCTTTATTGGCTGACTAGCCACCATTTCAATTTGGCCCATCATTATGTCAATCAATACACTGCCCGTTGCATGCCATTCGCACTTCTAGAAATGTCGAATTGCTGTGAAGCGATCCGCCGATTCTTCACTCCTTTTGCTGATAGCTCAGTATCGTATGTTAGCGCTGCATTAACGTGGTGCTATTTTTAAATCCATTTTGAATTAGCATTGTTAAGAAGGAAAGCGCCCAGCCAATTCCCTCACATACTTGTTTTAAGGAGTTCCCGAGTCAGAGGGTGCAAACCGGGATGCAGTCGATGTGTTAATGCCGAAAAACACTGCGGCAGCATAGCACCAACGCTGCGTTTCTTCTCTTAGTCCATTTTAAAATAGCATTTCCTTGAATGCAAACCCATCTTTGTCTGTTGTGATGGTCAGAGGCATTCTTGAGTCAGATGGTGAACATTTGGCTGCGGTTGATATGAGGAAACCTCTTGTTTGCGGCAAGGCACTCCGCATACCTTAGCTGAAACTCGAAAGTAATTTACACCCTTTCGACTTGGCATCAGTAAGAATAAGAACGATGTAGCTTGTTGCCACTTATAGCTGTTTTGAGGTGCTCTCGTGTCAGCGGGCGGCCATTTGAATGCAGTCGACGTATGTGGACCTTATATGAATGTCAACAATCTCTAAAACGGCTGGTCTGTATAGCTGCGCCATTGTGTGGAGTAGAAAACACTGCTGCCTTTCGATCGCGAACCACACAATCATCACACAATAAGTCGCCGTGACTGATGGACGTCTTCATCCTTCTCCTGCACAGTAAGCATGATTTGATAGCAGGACAGGAGACGAATCGCTTTCCTCTGACGCGAATATTTCCGCTAGTTTCACGCTCTATGTCTAATTTTAATCCGAAATGAGAGGAAAAGTGGAGGAAAGATAAAAAAGGCCCTCGTCGGATGTTTCTGCTCAGTGCTGTGGCACTGCTTTCGTTATTCCCTGCCCTCTTTCTTGTCCATGCTCTTAAATGCCTTCAATCACCCACTTTGCAGCCATGTGTTTGAATAAAATACATGGGAATAGACTTCGTGGACTATATAAAAGTTCTATTAAAGCGGCGCACCTGAAGGCGATGCCCATAGTTTGTATTGAAAAGTGAATTGCACTAGAACACCAGCTGTGACTGTGTTGGAACGACGACGCACGCAAATAAGACTGATAAAGCGGGGAGGGAGGAGAGTGTGATGAAAAAACATGTCTTAATTTCCACGATTTTCATCTGCGTTGGCCTTTTGATGTCTTTTGAACGACAGGGTGGGAGCTTAAGGGGTTACAGCGAGATTAAGAAGGAGGTGGTGGAGGTGAATAATGGGAAGTGGACCAAAGCTGAGTAAATAACTCAGCGGAACCAAGGTAGTTATGAAGAGCTGGATGGTGGAAGCAACAATAACGCGAGAGAAAAGGTGAATGGCAGGGGGCGGTGAAATAAATATGCGCGTATGCGCGAATAACTTCTTCTGACTGGGTCAGTAGCACGTGTTGTGAGATTGTTTAATGGGAGCAGGCATTGCCTACTATTGTGCTCCTTTAATTCGGCCGATTTCCGTGCATCATAATGCCTATGAGGGTGGCGAATGAAGGAGTTCACTAGTATCAATGTGCCTCAATTGGAACATTCCGCCGTGCCTCAGCAAGTTGTATGTGCAGCTTGAATGCTATTTAAAATGACTTTCCCGAGAGCAGCGTTGCATTCATTAATGATAGCGTGAATTAGACTGATTTGTCTATTAACATACCATTAGGAAACTGCTCTCCAAGGATTTCGAGCAGGGGATGCTAAGTTTAATGAGATAGGGTCGCTGTGAGGTGAAGTCTTTTGGAACTGTTGCAAATGCTGCAGATTTGACAGAAGTTTAGTGCGTCTGTGGCAAGGGTGGACCACAAGTATCGTTTGACCGGGGTCTCCACCAATTTTATGCTCTCATGACCCAATCATTAGTGCAACCATTAAAGGACTGTTTGTAATAACGAACCAGGGACCACTAGAGGCTTGAGAGAAATAAGGACTTCTTAATGCTATAAAACCCATCCTCTAAGGTGAGTTTTAACAATTTTTTGCCGATTGTTCCTGTCTGCCTTGCTGGACGAGCTTATCCTCCTGGCTGTGGGACTGCATGAGGTTACCAACAATCCTTCTTCCAACAGGATGCGCCAGAATCCGGTACTTTGCCTACTTCACCGAAATTGGTAGGTAAACTTGTTCCAGCATAGCTCATTTTGCTTTGACTCGCTTGTAATTGTTTCATCAACATTCAATAAACTATTAGTCGCACACGTTGGCTTGCGAATTCGGCTGACAAATGGATGCTTTGGCAAAGTGTTTCATCGAAACTAATTTCGATCGTCAGTGAGTAAGATTTGACTTGAAATAATGATGTTTTAAAATTAAATCAGTTATGTTAAACTCTTCACTAAAGGCAGAGAAAACGTACTAGGGGAAAGCCCAATGGTAAGTCCAAAATAAGTGCTAGAGCTGATTGAGATGGAGAGTAAAATGCGCTTAAAGTATTTGACCATAGGATAAGAGGGAACTATGTCATCAAATCGACAAATCTTGTTCCTGAGTTAGAGCTAGTTTTTAACTCTTCCTAAGCACCTTACTTCCCTTTAGTTTTCATTCCATTCTGCTGAATCTTATTCCTTGTATCGAGATAAAATTTGCTACCGCGCTATCAAGAACGGATGCCAATCTACAGAACACATCAAATTCACTACCTACTGCCTCGAGGACTCATCATAGCAAACAAAAGACGCAGCTGACTAAGCGGTTTTCCTTTTAACATTAAAAATTAAAAATGGGTTTAAAGGAGCATTGCGCTGGTAGCGTATAATATCCAAAACAACAAATCTTGTCCATCGTATCTCTTGCTATTCGCATGCCAAATAATCACCAAATGTGAATGATAAAGCAGTCAGAGCTGCCTTATTAGCCACGATCATCTCACCCTCTGCAGTCGAATCATCTTAGCAGAAACAAACAAATTCTGATGTAGCCTGATTTCTAGTAAACATTGTCAGTTTTAGTAGTTTAGCAAACCATAAATGGGGTAGAAAGAACTCATCTTCCATCAAAGGTGGTGAGGTCACGCTCACTTTATTGCTATAATGATGAATTTCCCCAAGAAGTACACTGACAGAGGCAATAGTATTTTGTCCTGGCTGTAAGCCTGTAAAACATGGCTCGTAGGATCGTGCACACTGAAGCTCTTTCGACTCTCATTGTTGCGATGCCAATGGACAAAATAGCCATGAAAACCGCTGATGAATTCACGCGGATGACTCCATGTCATCTTCACGGTGGACGCACTCACCGCCTCCAGGTTCACGTTATAGGGAGCATTACGATCTGCGCAAATGAAACAATTACTTGCCATTATTGTTGAGCGGACAATGAAGCTTCATTCATCCCAGTGTGCCCTCGTTTGTCATCAATTATTGGGGTGGGGAAGTAGAAAAGCATTGGAATGGATGGACGAATAACTAGGCTTAGTGCTGATAATATGGACCTGAACTTTATGTTTTGGTCAACAAGTCAAGAGTGTCAGGCAGTGCAAGCCCATGTGATGCGAACGCATCTTACTAACAGATCAACATCACTGCATGGCATTCCGCGTTGTTCATATTTTGTAATTACACGCTTCAGTGAGAGCATTAAGCTACCGACTCATCTTTCAAAGCTCATGCAATTGTGTGACACACTGGACAGAACATTGCAAAGCACAATAAGTTTTCCTTACAGCCGTTTTCTATGCTTGCGACAATGGGCAGAAATTGCTCAAACAAAAGGCAAGCATTTATAAATGGAGTAATTTTTCTTCGATGATGCTGCTGTTGCAAAGACGAGTCAAAGTAGAGGCAAATGCACATTCGACTGTGATTTGACAGGAAACTAGTAAATGACAGCACATATCAGGGTTAATTTGGAAATGTTAATCAGCTGGATTCGGGATGCCTGGCGCTACACTTATGCACGCTATGGATCTCCTCATAGTACTAGTCGCAATTAACTTCAATACATTGTCCGTTCCTGTGTCTTGCCCTAAGTCATCCAAATCAAAAAACATCACATGTGGGCTTTCTTTACAAACATTGGTTTATTCTTTATGTGCTGCACAAATGAGCTGGACAAAGTTCTACTTATCAAAACAGATGCAAGTTGAGGAGCATTCTATCAGTAACCAGGAGATTCGTGAAGGGGATTGAGCGACAGACGTTGTAATATCAAGAAAAGGAACACGTCTGCTTAGTCGTATTAAGACAAATTGTCTGCGATATGATGTTATGAAAAGTTTAGACACTTTCTTTATTCGTGCAGGAGGGGCGAATTCAGCAAATAGACGCATTTGTAAAAGTGATAGGCTAGTACTGATTAGAGTAAAGCACAAGAGGGTATCCTACCAGTAGCCTTTGCAAACTCTCCATGAAAGATAAAAGTTGCCAGTAAAGTGAGGCAAATATGCAGCAACATCAATCCTAAAGATGTAAGTCACACTTACACTCTACACATGCGAGCTTATAAATGTGCTGCAGACCAGTTAAATGGCCTTCTCTTGCCCCACAAAGCGACCTGTCAATTTACACGCACACCGTGAAATCATTTATCATTGGATCGTCTAGGATAAAGTGCTGGGTAGTCTAGTGATGCCTTCTACAGCATTGCAGCATTTACTCTCAACGACATGATGAACTGCAATCTTGTGAGCTAATGATTTGCATGGATTTACGAGAAAGTTAACACGAGTACTAGAACCATGGCAGTTAGTGTCGGGAGCGATTGAGTTGGTAGATGTGGATAAATCGACTGTAGGGATTGTAGAAATGGACGCCGAACCTTTGGTGTGAGCACTGAGAATTGATGATAGACCCGCTTAATAGATGCTTCTTCGGCGTTAGTTCGACCTAGGACACGCTATTTTAATACTTGGAGGCCCGTACGTTAAAAACGATAAGTTTGTTGCACTGCCTGTGGCTGATTCAATAATAGGGAACAGTAAGGTTGTGCCTGTGACCAAGGAGCACTAGTCAATTTGGAATCGTGGGTTGGACTTTGGGTAAACGACTAGAGGGGCTAATACCCTCCTTAGCTAACTGCAGCTATTACTTGAGATGTACTATGGATACAAGCACAGCGAAACATTTTACCGAAAGGTTCAGTCGATTGTGCACATCAGCTATGGTAGCAATGGCTTTCATTGGGCAATGTCAAAGACGGGGGCAATTAATCTGTTCCGCTTTCAGTAAGGACCCATGGCACTAAGTTTATGATAATATTTCGAAACTTGCTGGATTTTCCATGTTTGATGTGTTTGCTGATAATCAGAACTAAAGCAATCACGCACATGTCACCAATAAGAACAGATGACAATTCTAACTCATGTGAATCGACGATGAATGCAAAACTTAAGTCAGCAGCTAACCCTGCATCCCACATAGACTACAGGAGAAACTAAGAGGGTAAGAGGATACGATAGATGCTGAGGATTAATGGAAAGACGCAGAGTTCAAGAGGTGGGGGTATGATTGAGCCAACGTGGACTTGTGCGCCATCGGTTGACGCGTAAGCGTATGCACATTTGCCATGTGATCAGTAGGCGGACCACTGCCATGGGTATGCTTGACTGTCACCTTAAAACTCTTTAATTTGGAGGTGTGCAAGACTAGAGAATTATTTTGCTTACAATATTGAGTGCTAAAGCGCGCGCAATTGAAAGGAGACGAGAAAATAATGAAAGCCACTGTAAATAACGTTTTAAACTTTTGTAAATCCGCTTTTTTATATTTCATTCCCTTTTATTTCTTTACAAAGCGTAGTGCGTTTGCATTGAGGCTTCCAATCTTCAACATTGCTTTAAGAATGCAAATGTAAGGAGAACAGAAATAAAGCCTTCCCAGCGGGAAGATTGCGGCACATCTATCGCCTTAGTAAGTTGCGCAATTCAGGGAACGCAGGAAAGCCTTTTCATTCTCGTTTGCTTATGCAAAAATTGCTCCTTTGGCTTGGGATTGCATGATGATGTGGATTGTGTTGAAGACATTAGCAGAAGCGATAGCAGCAGGAGGGACGAATAGGTTCTGCGACATGCGTGCTAAGTCACGATAGTAAATGCAGACCTTAAGGCAGCAGCTAATTCTGCATTAGGCTTTAAGTAAAGGTGAGGCATTAGAGATTAAAGAAGACGAAATATACTGAAGACTATTGAGAAAGCACGGAGGTCGTTAGGTGAGAGTGACAGAGCCAACGTAGTCTCGTGAGCCATCAGCTAATATGTAGGTGCATGTGCACTATCCATGTGATCTGTGGGTGCACCATCTTCTTGACTGTGCTTGACTGTCTCTGTAAACCACTTCATTTGGAGGCATGCGATGCCAGAATTTTTTTGCCAGCGATGTTGACAGCTAAACTAGTATAAAAGTGATTCTTGACAGTTAAAATTAACCTTAATTTCTACGAAGTTATCTAGTCTGAAAAGTTTAAAAAACTGCTCTCTTTGAATTGTCTACTTAAGACTTTTGTGAAGACTTCATTTTGCTTAGCTTTCGTAATTCTTATTTTCTTTATGAAGCCCAATGCTTCTGGAACAAGGATTCGAATTACCTGTGCTGTTTGAAAATAAAGCCACAAGGAGTGGCGAATGAACTTTTCTCATCGAGACAAATATGAAAATTCGTTAACTGTTTTGACATGTTAAATCCTCATACGCATTAAGGAAACCATTCCCATCTCAATCTTTGACTCCTCAATAATCGACTTTTATGAACGCGGATGTCTGGTGTCATGATTTGAGTGGCTATCAATTCTTAGAATAATAGCATTAGAGGAGCGCTTGACTGACTGGCACTTCCCGCCATCAAACTTTATCCGGATGCTGCCCATGGGTCTTAAGTGAAGTCTCGGCGTCAGCGACGCAAAGTGGACATTGGCTTGTAGATCGGTCAAGTTCAAATTACATTATTTGAATCAGTCCAACACTGCTATTGGGGTTTCAGACAAAAATGGGAGCAGTGGCAAACGAAAAAGAAGCTCACATGGATGAAGCGAAGCGGCTCCTTGCATGTAAGCTAAATAATGCAAACCTTTCACTTTTACATGATGATTGACTAATACCTTTGAAATTATTTTCCCATCCCTGGAACAAATGCTGTCGAGACGGTATTAAGCAAAGAATTTTACTCTTAATTTTTTTTATTTCATCAGTAATCAATGGCTTATTACTCACGTGGAATCGTAAAGCTACTTTTATTGGTGCACGATAGACTCCAGGTAATTTCTTCTCTTCTTTAAGTCGATTTTGTATTCAAGCGGATGCTGACTTACCAAATCAAAACTGCATGCTACTGGACTCTCTTCAGTAGTAGGCATGGTCACTAATGCGATTCACTGTTAGTGCTGGGGACGGCGCCGACGATATCCGATTCCTTCATCCGGATGCTTGCGCATTATAAGAGAGCACATTCGTTTGCTGAAAGATTGGCAAATTTCGTTGAATGAACTTCACCCTGTGGAACCAATTAGTGGTTTCGATCAGAAGCATGAGTTGTAACTCTTAATTTGCTAGAAGGAGTTGAATCAAATGAAGATTTGACGCCGTCTACACCTGTTAACTCACCGGTTGGCACAATACAAGTTGTGGATAGCTGTTGCATCACTATTGCTTGAGGAAGGGGTTAAAGGCCGCCTTTCGATCGGGCACTTAGTACCGTAAGCAGCCGTCTCTATCTATATTTTTTTGCAAAATGAACAGGCCTTTCCAAGGTAAATCAGTTGAGTTATAAGGTAAGTGTCTTTTAGCCGCAAAAACCATACTAATGATTAGCAGTTGTACCCACATATCTGTCCGTGGAACTTATACCAATTTACAGCCAGTATTCTGAACCTCGATCCTGCAAAACTTAAGATTTTAACAAGGGAAGACCGATTAAATTAGGCCTAGTTGTGAATAATCTATTTTAAACGTGAATTTATATTTGCTGAAAAGGTAGCGGCATATCTGAAAGCCTTTAATAAATGCCCCATTTTGTTTTTTTGTGGTGCTACAAGTTGTGAAAGTCGGGATCATAATTCAACCCAATCTGTACATACTTAAGGTGCGATAACAAGTGCATTAAGTTTTTAACTTGCACTTAATCGTAGACTGACGAGGGTAGAGTCATCCCAACTGGATCTAAGAATGGGAGCTAAATGAGTAAGATCTTTAAAATGTGCAGAGAAAAGGCGAAATGAGTTAAAGTAATGGACACACCGTACAGAGGTGAAATGATATCCTTGGTGCCACTCGAAGCATTATACATCTACTTCTACGTTAATCTATTTGCCTATTTACGCACTTTTTAGACTAGTTTGCGGAGATGCCTCCCTGAACTGGATTTCAAGTAAAAGGTCAAACAAGCTATTTGTCGACTAATCATCAATAACTTGATGTTAATAATATGCTTTTGCTTCATATAGACGCGTACCCAACACTTTTTGTTAAAAGCAGTAATTTTAATGTTCTGCAATTTATGGGGAGCAGTTATTTCTTTACTGCTGAGCTAATCAACATCGCAAAGTCTACGAACCTTGTCCTATATCCGCAAAAAATGCTAATTTCCCTACGGGTTGGACGAACCTGCCAAAAGCCGCGTAAATCAAGAGGGGGTTTGGGCAGCACTGACAACTTGGACGGAACATAATGAAGCGTGAAAAAAGGCCAGAGTAAACGCTCTGATCTGTTTTGGCTTCAGACTTTCTCGACTTAGAATTAAGCATCTAACTACCTGTACAGAATGCTGCCACTAAAAAGGCAACTGTGACCAATATGGTCTCATAGGAACGAAGAAGAATAGGAGCATGCCATCGCTTACACGAATGCTACCCTTTACATAAAGTGCTCAGCAAAACGTCGGCTGTTTGTTGTGCATCAAATACTAGGGCATTGAACACGTAATCGAATATGGAGAAATTCCACATAATGGATCATCAGCCACTAATCTATTTATGAACAAAGACAGGAAACTTTGGATACTGGTATGCCAGACAACAGCATTATAATTTTACAGTACAATACGAGTGAGGGGATTTGCACAGCGTTGCATATGGCAATGCGGTGGCAAAGGCTACAGTTATGCAAAGCGTCTGCATGTTCAAAAAGAAGTGAAATTCTTACCGACGTTATTCTGGTGGTATGCGAGAGCTTTCTAGCATCCACCTATAAACCCGCAATAAAAGGGATAAGCTTTACCGACAGGGTGGTTGAAGGAATGAGACAACATTGTCGATGTCTTCCAAAGGAAGTGGAGTATAGATAATTGAGAGGCCTTGGATACCCTCAGTGCAAACAGCATTCCAGAAGCTGTGGCACCAGGCCGGATACATTTGGGCAAATTAAATGCAAAACGCTTTGAACAGAAAACAATCTTGGAATGTGCCGACGCCATATTTACTCGTTCTCCGTCGAATCAGTGTTGCTTACTGCTTAAAATGAACCTTGCCTGTTTAAAAAGCGGTACACTGCAAGTGAAAAGGTTATTCAACATATTAAAATCATAACACCTAAATGCAATTTTCACATGGCTTCTTATTCTTATTGCACCCCAATACCAATCGCATCAAAACCGCACTTTGTAAGCTTATTAATCGGTGTTGGTAGTTACAGCTACATTAAAATGCAATGACTTAGGGTGGTTCTGTTGACATATGCAACCAGTACTTGCAATGACCGGCAGATCAATCTTAATTAGGGATGCAAAAGCCTACCATGTGGAGCGGAACATCAAGTGCGCATAAGCACGTCAAATAGACAAGGTGACACACTGACAGTTTATCTTTGTGCGTTGGTTAATAGTTCTATTGAATATTGCTAATTCCAGCAAGAAAAATAAGAAGCTATTTTTCCTGAAAACACAGGCCAAAAAAATGTAAAGTTAATCTCTGAGGCTGATCTTGAGGGGCAGATGCCTAAGCAGTGCACCGAATGCCTATGCAGCGAATTTTAGCTTATAGGGCTGAAAAGAGCATTACATTCAATTAATTAGTTTAGTGGTTATAATGATATTAATGATCAAGTGAATCCAATTTTAATGCCCTTAGGGTTACAACTGGGCAGAGTCTGCACTGCAAAGAATGGAAAATTCATTTGAATATCAGAGCCTACTCAATTGCAATGACAGTTTGGACCCTAATTTCCACCAGACTGCATGTGTTTTAAAATAAATCATTATCCAATGTGAATGATGCCATTACCTAGCAAATTCTTTCACCGCAATTATAAATGCTTTTCAAATGTCTTGTAATCTGATCCTTTTCTGTACCGTTTTCCATTCATTTAATTTATAGAAAGCTGCTATTGTTAATAATAGCAATTTATGCCATTTTATTTTGGCACAAATTGCGGCTGCTAAAACAGATTTTAGGACGAAAAGTGTAGGAACTTTTACGACTTTACGCAGTGCCAAGCTAGCGAATGTTTCAATAAGCCATTCCAGGGTTATGGTTGCATCGTTAATGGCAACTTCCAAGTTGTCTGTCACGACGGCTTATGCCACCCCGTTGGCAATTATGGCAGACTGCTTCAAACTGCATTGATCCCATCCCTCACTATGGCTATGACCCCATGTTGATACATGGTATGCCAAGCTGCGATCGTCCAATGCAATCACAAACTTCAGTGTCAAGTTCTCATACTTCGGTACACAAATTAGCTCCGGTCGTTCTTCACTCAATGCTTCTTTGCATCTCAAAATTGAACCAACCTTTAATATCCATGATACCAGTGTTTAAGATTGATGGTTTTGCCTCTAATATGGGTTAGTGACTGTCGCCTTGTCATACATTAAGTGTATCCTCATAGGAATGGATCCACTACTTCTCCTATCGATCATCGCAACTGCACCTGACATCGACGGCATGTTATTTCGCATCAGTCCATAAATCAGTCAACCCACGATGCCTGATACGCCTAAGTATAAGCAAGCTACAATGATGTCTAGGAATACGATTTTAAAGCCTTCTAGTAAGGAGTCCAATTTGGTAAAAGTCGTTGATACGAAGGTTGCGCTAACAATTAAGTCAACGGTGCCAGTGCTTGTTAAACGCACACCCAATATCAAAGAAAAGACTATTCTCTACGTTGATGCACATGTTTCTGGATTTCTCAAAATTTTGTCGAAGGAGGATCCCTACACATTCAAAGCCATGTTTGACAAACTGTTCAACACCTTTGAATGCTTAAAGGCCATGGATCTCAAGGTGCTGCAAGCTCTTGTAGAATCATTGTCCTCTTTAGCGAATAACACGCCTCTACTGCTAACTACAACCATTCCAGAAATCAAAAACACTTGTGCCTGAGAAGAAAGAGGAAGTAGGGATATTGGCATTATCAACAGTTGCAAACGATGTGTCTGCAACCTCG
The DNA here is from genome assembly GCA_036345935.2 of Taenia hydatigena. Taxonomy (NCBI): domain Eukaryota; kingdom Metazoa; phylum Platyhelminthes; class Cestoda; order Cyclophyllidea; family Taeniidae; genus Taenia; species Taenia hydatigena. The sequence goes on from JADWOT020001481.1 coordinate 106,383, forward strand.
GAAAGTTTAAAAAGATGCGGTCGAAAATGCCTTACATTGGTTATCTATTGGAGATGATGGATGCAAAGAATCTGACTGCTCTGGGTGATTCGGTGCCCTATCTCCGGAAACTCTTAGTCGACTTAAAGTCACCGAAGGTAAAAGGCGTCAGTTCGCAATTGTCCAATGAAACTCGATTCTTTAATGATGTGAAAGATTTACTCCATAAGGGCACCCATTAGGAGTTAAATGAAGGCCGTAATGCCTGCAGATTACTCATTGGCATACTCTTTTAGCTTAGAGGAGCATAAAAGTGTTTTATTGACAGCCACTTATTCTCCGAGGGCGAGATTTTCCCTTCTCATGCTTTTTTGATCAATGTAGCTGTTTGGATGGTTACAAGAAATATTTAATTCTGCTTATTTCTGTTTGATAAGACGATTACATTTTCATTCGGGGATGTGGTAGTTAGGTCGACAACTGGCCTAATTAGTTTTTAGCTCTGCTGATGTAAATGCCTGGCATTAAGTAATCGGACGCAAGAATGATAAGGACAAGCCCAAAAATTTTCAGGAGGGAAGTCCAATAGCATACCTAGCTAACAATTAGAACCACGTATGGTGGTGGTAAAACTTTTCTTTCTAATGACCTCATCTTTTTTGAACTGTTCTCTTTTGATGGGTTTGGGCGTCGCAATACGAAATTAGTTTATTTTTTGTTTGAAGCACATTTTGTTGATATAATATATCTCAGCCTTGATGTGCTCATTTTAAAAGCTCCAAGAGGAAGGGCCTACGCAGACCACCGGATCGTTGACATGGTCACGCCCCACTACTCTCTTTTTCTATCTGGTTTTTAGCTACAATCCTCGCATATTCGACTGTGTTAGCATAATAACATGCGGATTTGCGGAGGTGTCATACTTTGTGATTTTAAATGTGTGTGGGTTTCACTATTCATATGGAGAGGATGTAAATTTAATAAAACAAATTCTAAAGTCATGTGCCACTGCACGACTTCGTTAACGGCTTTATCACCAAACTAATAGCGGAAATGTCGATGTCGACCTGGTTCCTGTAGGTGGCAAAAATTATGCTGATGCTTAACAAAGTGATGAAGTCGAGCAACTGTAAGTCTATATAAAGTAGAGCCCAAATTATTTGCTTGTGATGCGCAAATAGACTTGATAAGGTAGGGTATGTTTAGATAGACACGCCATATATCGGAGAACTATAAATGTCAATTAGAGTAGAACGGGGTGTGTTAAAACCTCATATTTGCGTATGAATGACAGTCTTCCAGTGAGCTGTGAGGAGATTGGCAAACCTAGTAGCTGCATCAGAGTAGGATCGAAAACAAACTGTTTGGAGATTGAGTGACTACACATGAAGGCCGCTTAATTAATTGGTAAATGATGGATGGGTGCATAGGTGGGTGAACAGGCCACCAATAATCGCCTTATAATTTCACTGCTAGTATACTCAGTAGAATTGGAATCTTAGAATAACATAAACAACGCTTGGTTAGTGTTCTACTCTAGCGTTTGGCATAAGCGGTTCAACAAAATGATGAATTGAACTGGTGATCCCATACTTCATGGGTAGAAGCCACGAATGTACGCCTAGCTAGCTGGATGGTCGGGGTGTAATACCGCACACCATTGATAAAGAATACGGTGGAGTGAATGAATGTTTGTATTCCTTTTCACAAATGAGCAGCAACCTTCATCCTCACCATCTCAATCCTCTCCGCCAATATTCCTTTTAAGTACCACCATTGCCGCTACGCCAATTATGCAAACAACGTTCCTTTCATTGCACGCTTACCTGCTTAGGTGTTTATGGTACGTGGCTAAAACTTGGGGTATGATGCCCTCCTTTCTAACAGCTGCATCCTCCAGCACAACTTGTACTATAGCGGTCGCCTGCCATATTGGTTAAAGATGTCAAATGTCCAAGTGGTCCAGTTAAGGAGGCAAGTTACACAATGTGGGTAGTGCTAGCTACAGTTTTAGCTGAATAACTTTAAGATTTCTTGCAAATCACTTTCATTTTATTGGCATAAAGATGCCTTTTATAAGCATTGAAAGTTTTAATAGGACCTAGCGCTATTCTCTTTGGTGTTGAAGAGCTGCCCACTGGTGTGCATTAGGATACTGCAATAAAGGGAATTTTTAAAAGCTGCAAGGATTTTAGTAGATTGTCAATGAGGAGAAAATTCTTTGGCTTCATAGGTTTCTCTGTGCAGTGTCAATGACAGACATTTCTTAAGCTTTGCAAGTCCGGTCTTATTTTATCAAACACTCTTATTGAGTTCTGAGCTTCACCTGATAGTGTGAAGCAGCTCTAATTTTAATAAGCATGATATCAACAGCACGTGATGGAGTCGCGATCCACCACTTCTGCTAAATCAAATTTCAGCTGCGATGGAGTCCAGCAGTGGCTGGTTTGGAGTGTGTTTGATAGCATTTTTACTTGAAGGAACCGTATAATTTCCTTATACAGCACTGCATTCCTAACTTCTTTTTCTTACCAATCCTCATGATTTTCTGCCCGAATATCCGTTCATCTGCCCATCTTATTATGCATTAAACAAAAGTAATTAAGATTGGTTTTTTCATAAATGAATGACACACACCTACGATTCATTGGAAAGCACAATAGATCTGCTCATTCCTTTCCATACACACGCATCGAGCCTAAAAGCTAAAAAGGTGAAGGGCTAAAATGACTTCTTAAAAGCTTTATCGACGTCTAAGTGCTTTGATGTAGAGGCTCTCATTGACCGATACATTAGAAGCGCGTTTTTTGCGATAGATAGTTACGACCATGAACTACATGCTCAAGATCTGCTGAGATTCCCTTTGTTATAACTTTGCATTTGATATACGTACAAATTCATCCTCGGGTGCTAATTGACCCATTACATGGTAGCATGGAGAAGAGATCTGCATGCTGCGAACAAATATCAAAGCAAAGACATGGCAGAACTTAGAGTGAACTCCGCAATAATAAAGTTAATCTAAGGTCCGAGTTCTCACTTAGACGTAGGACAGAACGTGCACAAGAGCCAAGATCAGTGGTCTAATTATTCGTGATAGCAGTGCCGGCATTGGTTATGACGTTGACCGGCTTATAATCCACACCAAAAGTCATCAAATTTAAACCTTTTGTATGGGCTGCTTAAGACATCGATTTAAAAGGTTAAAAGTAACAAAAAAGCGCCTATTATGATTATAGCTTAAGACGGAGATTTGGGCATCCACCTACAAAGGCAAGCTTCCTACACTCGTTTGTCTGTATCGATTTGATGGATGTGGATGGCCAAAGGTCTGTCGGGTTATGCGCTAGGTGGAATCGATTCTGTGCATGACCCAACCTTTCGGCATCAAGTCCAGGAACAAAGTGTACTTCTCATTAACCTCTAAGCCCCTAACGATGACTGTGGATGCAGAAAATATCCGCCTGCACAAAAACCAAAATCACCAAATAAGAAGATAGAGATTGAAAAGAATAAACTTAAAAACCGTAATCGAATTGCGGAAAAGTTGTCAGACCTATTTACTAAATTCGAGAGCTTGAAAGCTGCCTCAACCACAAAAATGGATGGAACCTTGCCTCTGCTGCAGTGTGTGGGCGACATTTTAGTTCTCATACGTACTCGTTGTAGTCAATTTGGCCGTATCTTGATGAAAGACAAAGTGGATCTTGGTGGTAAGGATAGTGTATCATAGAGCCTGCAGTGTTAGAATGTAGGACTGCCTCTTGATAAATCTGCGAGACATGGCGAAACGTCAAAAACTGTCCCTGAGTACTGTACTGACATTAAAATGTCTTACAAGTCCAGTGTCTAGGCTGGTAAAGTGCATATGCGTCAGGTGAAAAAGTGCGTATGGCCACCGAAGTTGGCATTCGGAGAAGTGGGGGAGAAAACAGTAACCGTTACTTTATATGTGACGACCACACGCGATATCCACCCAATGGAATGTCTTAACAAAATTTTGTAAAAATTTGAAAAAAAATGAAAAAAAGCGGACTAGCCCAATTGATATCAAGTGTTTTATAAGTATATGTTAGAAGAACTGGTTTCAATCAAGGGACGAGGCCGCGGTCAATGTGCTACGTATGTACACCATGTAGGGGCTAACAGCACTCAGTAATATCAGAACGAAGAACACGGTAAACAGCTCACGCACCTGCCCTACGTACTGGCCTCGAAATTAAAACAGATTGAATAATCAAACTTTGCTATCAGGTGGGAATAAATTGTTAATGCATAAGCTGGAGTTCTACCAGCTGCCACTCAAAGTGTTTCCGGTGATGGTCCGCAAATTAGTATATTCTACACTGCTCAATATCAAACATTTTTATTTTTAGAATGGATATAGATGTTATGGCTGCGACTGGCAAGCATATGTTAAGGGTAGTGCCCTTTAAATGGGTTTCACCTCAATCAAAGTTTTCTACTAACGAAAAGCAGATAATTAATTTGCATGCATTTTTGAAAATTACACGGCACTCTTGCTCGTTCTACTTGGTGTTGACATCAGACAACGCAGCGTTGATTCTGCCTCTGTAAGACATAAATGCGTTCAAAAGCACTACTCTTGGCAAAATCATAAATTGTATTTGTTTTTCTGCATGCCCCCAAACCGACTGTGAATCCAGTTCTTATAAACTGTAATCCCGTACGCAGCTGTTATAGCATCATATTACACCAAGTAATTTGCGCTAAAAGTTGCTCTGCACTAGCGACGAAGTTGTGAAAAATCGGATAGCCATAGGTGTGGTTCCAGTTTCACAAGTTTCTTTGATGCCATCATATGATCCATTGCAGCTCACACATCTGGGTCAGCTACAATACCACGCGTGCCTCTCGTATGAGTAAAAGCATTGGGAAAGATTTCATGCGAAAGTTATGCGGAGGATTTTGTGTTTGTCACACACCTAACATTCATTTGCCTCACCTAACTAGGTTAATCTATCACCACTACATTAAAAATAGTTAACAGCAGTAGATGTAGACCAGTTTTACTTTATAGAGCCGAACAAAACTTAGAGAGAGCTCAAAAACCAAGAATCCAAGCAGTGTAGTGCCATCGTATAAATTGAATGCACAATTTATAAACTGAGGTCGCGACCATTCTTTCCTCATGGGGAAATAACACTAATTATATGCATATTTTGTTATGCTCAATAATTGAATTCTGTGTTGGGCCTAAATTGGCACGATTTTTCACCGCCGTGTAAGTGTTGACAAAAATTAAGGCCTGCGTGAGGCCTAATTGCTAACATGGTTGAGGCGTCGTGAGCGAAACGTTGCAGCTCAGCGATTAGGAGTCGATCATTTCAAATGTTATCATTAGGTCTTGTCACGATCGTAGACAAGTTTCAGTCTAGAATGCCTCATTTTTTCCTGCGTTTTGTCAACTTCACCATTTAGTTTGCACACCACGATTTCATTTACAACGAATCAGCTGTAATTTTGCAGCGAGCTTTAGCTTTCATATTTCATTCGCACGACGTGAAAATTGATTGCATTTCAGTTGTTTTGAAACCCCATTGAAAAGGCCTTAAGATTAGTTATTTTGAAGTCTGGTGCAATTTGTCGGCTGCCGGCAGTTGTTGATGAGGTGTAGTGCCCTGACGCGTATCTGTTTTTGGGCGATAATTGCCACCTTGTGCTGCCAGTAAAGACGTAATGTTGTAATTAGTTGCAATGTAGCTGTACATTTTGTTGCAAATACTAGCAGGAGAATCGTGAAATTGCTTTGTGTCGGATTTCAATGGTCAAATTTGTCAAACTAATTCAAACGATAATATTTAGAAATCGCGCAATTATTACAAGACGCACTGCATTGTTTTAGCTGAGATTTTACTCATACTTGATCGAGTTCCATAGGCTAACCGTGTTGTAACTCTTCCTACTTGCGTTTCATGTTATGTTTGAAATTGGTCCGATACCTAATGTAGGCGAAAATGAAATGAAACCGCGAATCGGTTACTTGCACCAATAGGCCCAAATGACACAACGTATCTACAACGAGACCCAATCAAATTAAAATAAACGATATGCGTGAGGCTTCATGTTGTAATACTACATGCAGCAGTGCTTACAACTTATATGCACCAATCGCTCCTGACTTAAACAGCAGTAAAACGATTCCAACAATCACTAATAACGATTTGACTACACCGTTTATTATAGTCGATAGATGTAGCTTTTGACGACGACACCGTATCCAGAATGACGATTAGAGATAATAAGTGCTATCTTGGAGAACAAATTTGGGGTCAACCTTGCCGACAGGATGGAGGTTCGTAAGCCAACGACCCCTTACTCTGTTCATATTGCTCAACCCTTAGGTAATTGTTGATGATTTAAAAAACCTTTGAGTTGTCGTGATGCAAATAACAGGAAATACACATCATTAAAATGGCAGGTACAAGAGTGGAAACTGCTGTTAATTTTTGAAGAATTGTGCCATTTTAGATTTTGCACTCGTCACTCTTACTGAGGTATTGAACCAGGTAGGGTTGATTGTAAACAGCGGCCGAAACGAATTCTCAACAGTATTTCTCGCACCAAATTGTGACTTCAAGGAGCCACAAGAAGGTAAGAAATTTAAGGTGTTGAGGAGTATGGGCTAGTTCGCTCAACAAATAGGTGGTAGATAAAAATGCGCACAGTGTTATTGATTCGAAATAAAATAGTATTTCATGCAAGTTGTCTTCGTGCAGGTAGAATCAACTTAAAGGCGTCATTTCCACTTCCCCGATTTGGACAAGGCCAGACACAGGTTGAGCTAAAATTTGGTGTTCAAGGTGCAAACTTTCAATCTAAGGTGCATCACCTTTTTAAGTGCCTATAATTCATCGATTTATTCCCCTTGCATAGTTGTGTATCCTTGGTTTTCATTGTTTGCAACCATGGTCTACACCATTTTTAATCCATCGGTACCGTTTAACTTGTAGGTGCTTCTCACGGTAAACACAAAACTCGCTTGTGTTTGGGAGGGAACAAAACTTGTAACAAAGCAGTGGGACCTCTGCAGCAAGTTTCAATTTTGCATCCAAACAGTCCTTTACACCCTTAAGTACAATCGGATCGCAAACACTATTTTTTGCATTTTAAAGGCGAATTGTTGCAAGATACACAAGCCAATCTTAGAATATTTGCCGTGAACGTTTCAGGAAATGGCGATGCTAACTATGACATTTTGGCTGGAATGATTTGAGCACAATTCTGATCGTCACTGTTGATTGGATGCAAGACGGTAAGAAACCACTCGAAACGTTACGCTGATATATCTTGAAGTAAGCATTTTAGCCTTATTAGTTTTCCCAAAGAATTAAAAGCATTACATTTGTTTAGGTGAATCGCCGGAAGTGGAAGCTTGCAAGAGTAAGTTTAGGCATGAAAATTATGCCAGTGGATACAGCACCTAATTATTCGTGTGTAAGTTGTTTAAAAATTATAAGTTATTTTTCTTGACTTTTAGAATATCAGAGTCAAACAGGCAAGCAAATTGTAATTATTTATGAGCACCTTATAATACAAACAGCTGGATGAATTCAAGCCACTCTAGACTGTGCGCATGTTGAAAAGTAATGCCAGAATTACACTAAGTTTTGCATTTTTTCGCATTTAAATCACACTTAACAATTTACTTCATCGTGCACATAATTTGTTATCAAATAATTTGAGACTAAATAGCAAATGAAGGCAGAAGATGAAATCACTTTGCTGTGCTGAGGTATTCGTCGTTTATACAAGGGGTTTGACTGGTTAATTCTTTGGTGCATTTGCTTTGAAAGCAGTTGACAACCGCTTACGATAAAATGTTAACCCAAAATCACATCTTTTGCTTGCTTACGCAACAATACTAATGTTCGCGTCAAGAACAAATTTGTTTTTTGAAAACCATCCCTTAATTTTATTTGAGTGACCATTTTGCACACAATTTCAGCTTAATCAAAACTAAAACCGAAAATTCTTGCCTTCGTTTCCAATGAGTGAGAGCTTCTGTCACGCCCATTAGTTGACTTCAATGTAAAAGCAGAATATATCTTCTTTTTAATCTATGTTGAACATTCATTGCAACATTTTAATCTGTTCTTTTTAGAGCACTAACTAATCGTCACTTTCCAATTACTAAAGAACTAATTAACCCTTTCCTTTGCTTACCATACTAAAGTGTTTTAGTGTCTAATCTTTAAACATTTTGAAGTCGAGTACAATTTTTCTTCGGTTTTGCCTCATTGTTCATGTCCAGCGGATTTGGACCGCACCAATTTTGATGTTTGCTCAAAGACCAAAATGATACTGCCATGCTGTCATCTGTGTGAAAAGCAACCAATTTTGCTTAGTCAAATGCACAAGCCCAAGAAAAATATTTTGCGCAATTGCAAAATAATAATTAAAGCACAGCGCGCCGAAAGGTTTCCACAGACACAACAAAGTGTATGCAGCTGCAGAGAAGTTATCTCAGTTAGCGAGCCTAATCAACGAAATAAACAAAAGAAATTGGAAGGAAGGTGGAGGTGTTAAGAAGGATAGCATTGATCAAAAAGATGGTAACCCTGATTGCTTAAAGTTAAACTGCTACAGTATGTAAGTCACAGCTATGCTCTTTGCATGGTTTCCTTGAGTTGATAAGGTGTACAATAGTCTGCTAGTAGGATAAAATCGAGATGAAAGACCACAAGTCAGAACAGAGATCATTTGTGGTTTAGCAAGTGGATTGGTCCTACTGGTTTATCTTGTTAAGTCAAATTGATTAACGCTGCACTGTGTAGCGAAGGGTAAATTTGTGTTTAGACTTAGGGTTGGACAAAGCTGGAAGCAGTTACTTAATTAACTAATTAAAGTGTTCCCTTGTTCTCTTGCCAAGCAAAATCAACGTCAACATGTCGATTGGTGTGGGCGCGGTTTTCTTTCCCTTATCGGTTGTTGGCCATTCAGGAACTATGACCATGACGATGTCTGCCGACGTTCATTTGTGTGCGTGCAAAATTGAAAAGCAAAATCATGCTCGCATAGCATTTCCACACAACTTCAAGAAGCAAAACAGGGAGGAAAACGATACAGAAGCCGATAAAATGCAGTACTTCCTGGTTGTTCGTCTAACTTTTTCTGTTCCGATTATACTCGTCGATTTTAGGTGGTACTTTATTTTTACTTTTCTATTCGTACGATAATAACAGAGCGCAAAATTGAATACCAGAACGATCGAATTTTGGCACTTAAACCTGAGTACAACTTGGTAATGTGCTGACACTGGCATGCACGATGCAGCTAAAAACAACCAGATCATAGCCATATGCTCGTTTATTTTCCACCAGTTGTAGTTTGTATGATACAAAATGACAAGCTAACACAGTGATTATGTCTCTTCGGTGGTACACGCAGTGGGCAATTTTCCCTGCACATGTTACACGCTTGTTAAACAAAAATAGTCATCTTTGATTTATCAAGTTCCATACCGGAGGACTAGTTTGAGATGCTGGCGACTATCGAGATACGTGCGTCATCAATGGTAATAAATTGATATAGAGAAACCGTAATAAAGGTAACTGCACGCATGCTGCAACATTATTTACGCGATTTACTTAGCATTTTTTGCTAGATTTTCGACAGCTTGTTTTCTACTATCGATATTAAAGGTCAAGATTAGCATTGTTTCATGCCTACGATGACACGCATGCATTCACTAAGTGGAATGCTTTGCACATTGACACCGTGAGCCTGCCAGTTTTTAGCTTTTTAACAAGTCGCAAACACACTGAATAATTGAGTCTAAGCTGTAAGAACCACGTAGCATAATGGTTGCATACACTATTGGAAAAATTATTCATAGTGCATTACATCAATAGCTTTGTGTAATAATGGGTTTGTTCTGACCATCGCTTAGATTTTTGTATTTCTCTATCCTGGCCATGTCATCAGCTTGTTTCCTTTGCTTGGCAACTATATATCTTATGCCCTAGTATTATGCACACATTTACCTTCAAAGAAGCCTCGAGTCGCTAAATTGGTGGTAGTGGAAAGCAAACTCGGCTTTAGAGGATTCATGTTTTGATCCATACTACATGTAATGAATTATGGTAGTTCAAAAGAGGTGCATGGGCAAGGAATGGGAGAATCTTTGAAATCCTATAACAGGTTGGCTGAGAACGACGTCCTTTTTCGGCTCTACCCCACCATCGTGTTCTGTAAGGAAACTATTGATTACTGAAGCGACACTAGCCATGAACCATTTGAAATCTTTCGTTGCAGAGATCTCTTTGATATACCTGTTTATAAAGACCCGTATACTAACGTCCTTAAATAGACACGGATGCTCGGTAAAATCTCTTGCTCTGATGTTAGTTTTCGAACCCGACGAAACACTAAGTCGAGTCGAACTGTAAAGAGAAATCAGTGATGCAGTGGTTGAGCATGTCTTAGGATGACTAGCTCGTGGATGTGTCTACATCACTGAGTGCATTGCGGTGGCTGACGCAGGAGGTTCACAAAAGGACAGGTCGCGGATAATGGCCGGAAGAAGAAGGAAGCCATGTCATACTTTGTTCGTTCAAACTGCCAGTTTCAGTCATTTAGGTAGCCATAATGCCCTAACCGGGCGGACTGACTCCCGGACCATGCCATCAGTTCCGTTTCCACCACATGCTGAATATGTACATGCATACAGATATTTTGTCATGGTGTTGTGCCTCCCTTCGCCCTCGAGGAAGTCTTGGGATGCTTCATTGCCATTGCTAAGAATTCTGGCCATCAACTTACGATAGCACATTCTCCTTGTCCTTATCTAATGGTTCCTGGCGTAGTTTAAAATTATGCCTTTTTGACGATTGGGACTAACTTTGATTAACTTTGTTTGTCAAGCTGACATAATGATGGACAGAATTAATAACTTTCGAATAATGCTGAAATATTTGGCTCAAACCAAACTAGCAAGTGCCCTAACCAGCGGCAAATTGACTTTAAAGGACTTTCCTAGTTGCGATAATTTATTCTTGACGCAAACATTAGTATTGTTGCGTAAGCAAGCAAAAGATGTGATTTTGGGTTAACATTTTATCGTAAGCGGTTGTCAACTGCTTTCAAAGCAAATGCACCAAAGAATTAACCAGTCAAACCCCTTGTATAAACGACGAATACCTCAGCACAGCAAAGTGATTTCATCTTCTGCCTTCATTTGCTATTTAGTCTCAAATTATTTGATAACAAATTATGTGCACGATGAAGTAAATTGTTAAGTGTGATTTAAATGCGAAAAAATGCAAAACTTAGTGTAATTCTGGCATTACTTTTCAACATGCGCACAGTCTAGAGTGGCTTGAATTCATCCAGCTGTTTGTATTATAAGGTGCTCATAAATAATTACAATTTGCTTGCCTGTTTGACTCTGATATTCTAAAAGTCAAGAAAAATAACTTATAATTTTTAAACAACTTACACACGAATAATTAGGTGCTGTATCCACTGGCATAATTTTCATGCCTAAACTTACTCTTGCAAGCTTCCACTTCCGGCGATTCACCTAAACAAATGTAATGCTTTTAATTCTTTGGGAAAACTAATAAGGCTAAAATGCTTACTTCAAGATATATCAGCGTAACGTTTCGAGTGGTTTCTTACCGTCTTGCATCCAATCAACAGTGACGATCAGAATTGTGCTCAAATCATTCCAGCCAAAATGTCATAGTTAGCATCGCCATTTCCTGAAACGTTCACGGCAAATATTCTAAGATTGGCTTGTGTATCTTGCAACAATTCGCCTTTAAAATGCAAAAAATAGTGTTTGCGATCCGATTGTACTTAAGGGTGTAAAGGACTGTTTGGATGCAAAATTGAAACTTGCTGCAGAGGTCCCACTGCTTTGTTACAAGTTTTGTTCCCTCCCAAACACAAGCGAGTTTTGTGTTTACCGTGAGAAGCACCTACAAGTTAAACGGTACCGATGGATTAAAAATGGTGTAGACCATGGTTGCAAACAATGAAAACCAAGGATACACAACTATGCAAGGGGAATAAATCGATGAATTATAGGCACTTAAAAAGGTGATGCACCTTAGATTGAAAGTTTGCACCTTGAACACCAAATTTTAGCTCAACCTGTGTCTGGCCTTGTCCAAATCGGGGAAGTGGAAATGACGCCTTTAAGTTGATTCTACCTGCACGAAGACAACTTGCATGAAATACTATTTTATTTCGAATCAATAACACTGTGCGCATTTTTATCTACCACCTATTTGTTGAGCGAACTAGCCCATACTCCTCAACACCTTAAATTTCTTACCTTCTTGTGGCTCCTTGAAGTCACAATTTGGTGCGAGAAATACTGTTGAGAATTCGTTTCGGCCGCTGTTTACAATCAACCCTACCTGGTTCAATACCTCAGTAAGAGTGACGAGTGCAAAATCTAAAATGGCACAATTCTTCAAAAATTAACAGCAGTTTCCACTCTTGTACCTGCCATTTTAATGATGTGTATTTCCTGTTATTTGCATCACGACAACTCAAAGGTTTTTTAAATCATCAACAATTACCTAAGGGTTGAGCAATATGAACAGAGTAAGGGGTCGTTGGCTTACGAACCTCCATCCTGTCGGCAAGGTTGACCCCAAATTTGTTCTCCAAGATAGCACTTATTATCTCTAATCGTCATTCTGGATACGGTGTCGTCGTCAAAAGCTACATCTATCGACTATAATAAACGGTGTAGTCAAATCGTTATTAGTGATTGTTGGAATCGTTTTACTGCTGTTTAAGTCAGGAGCGATTGGTGCATATAAGTTGTAAGCACTGCTGCATGTAGTATTACAACATGAAGCCTCACGCATATCGTTTATTTTAATTTGATTGGGTCTCGTTGTAGATACGTTGTGTCATTTGGGCCTATTGGTGCAAGTAACCGATTCGCGGTTTCATTTCATTTTCGCCTACATTAGGTATCGGACCAATTTCAAACATAACATGAAACGCAAGTAGGAAGAGTTACAACACGGTTAGCCTATGGAACTCGATCAAGTATGAGTAAAATCTCAGCTAAAACAATGCAGTGCGTCTTGTAATAATTGCGCGATTTCTAAATATTATCGTTTGAATTAGTTTGACAAATTTGACCATTGAAATCCGACACAAAGCAATTTCACGATTCTCCTGCTAGTATTTGCAACAAAATGTACAGCTACATTGCAACTAATTACAACATTACGTCTTTACTGGCAGCACAAGGTGGCAATTATCGCCCAAAAACAGATACGCGTCAGGGCACTACACCTCATCAACAACTGCCGGCAGCCGACAAATTGCACCAGACTTCAAAATAACTAATCTTAAGGCCTTTTCAATGGGGTTTCAAAACAACTGAAATGCAATCAATTTTCACGTCGTGCGAATGAAATATGAAAGCTAAAGCTCGCTGCAAAATTACAGCTGATTCGTTGTAAATGAAATCGTGGTGTGCAAACTAAATGGTGAAGTTGACAAAACGCAGGAAAAAATGAGGTATTCTAGACTGAAACTTGTCTATGATCGTGACAAGACCTAATGATAACATTTGAAATGATCGACTCCTAATCGCTGAGATGCAATGTTTCGCTCACGACGCCTCAACCATGTTAGCAATTAGGCCTCACGCAGGCTTTAATTTTTGTCAACACTTACACGGCGGTGAAAAATCGTGCCAATTTAGGCCCAACACAGAATTCAATTATTGAGCATAACAAAATATGCATATAATTAGTGTTATTTCCCCATGAGGAAAGAATGGTCGCGACCTCAGTTTATAAATTGTGCATTCGATTTATACGATGGCACTACTCTGCTTGGATTCTTGGTTTTCGAGCTCCCTCTAAGTTTTGTTCGGCTCTATAAATTAAAACTGGTCTACATCTACTACTGTTAACTATTTTTAATGTAGTGGTGATAGATTAACCCAGTTAGGTGAGGCCAATAAATGTTAGGTGTGTGACAAACACAAAATCCTCCGCATAAATTTCGCATGAAATCTTTCCCAATGCTTTTACTTATACGAGAGGCACGCGTGGTATTGTAGCTGACCCAGATGTGTGAGCTGCAATGGATCATATGATGGGATCAAAGAAACTTGAAACCACACCTATGACTATCCGATTTTTCACAACTTCGACGCTAGTGCAGAGCAACTTTTAGCGCAAATTACTTGGTGTAATATGATGCTATAACAGCTGCGTAAGGGATTACAGTTTATGAGAACTGGATTCACAGTCGGTTGGGGGTATGCAGAAAAACAAATACAATTTGTGATTTTGCCAAGAATAGTGCGATTGAATGCATTTATGTCTTACAGACGCGGAATCAACGCTGCGTTGTCCGATGTCAACACCAAGTAGAACGAGCAAGAGTGCCGTGTGATATAAAAAATGCATGCAAATTAATTATCTGCTTTTCGTTAGTAGAAAACTTTGATTGAGGTGAAACCCATTTAAAGGGCACTACCCTTAACATATGCTTGCCAGTCGCAGCCATAACATCTATATCCATTCTAAAAATAAAAATGTTTGATATTGAGCAGTGTAGAATATACTAATTTGCGGACCATCACCGGAAACACTTTGAGTGGCAGCTGGTAGAACTCCAGCTTATGCATTAACAATTTATTCCCACCTGATAGCAAAGTTTGATTATTCAATCTGTTTTAATTTCGAGGCCAGTACGTAGGGCAGGTGCGTGAGCTGTTTACCGTGTTCTTCGTTCTGATATTACTGAGTGCTGTTAGCCCCTACATGGTGTACATACGTAGCACATTGACCGCGGCCTCGTCCCTTGATTGAAACCAGTTCTTCTAACATATACTTATAAAACACTTGATATCAATTGGGCTAGTCCGCTTTTTTTCATTTTTTTTCAAATTTTTACAAAATTTTGTTAAGACATTCCATTGGGTGGATATCGCGTGTGGTCGTCACATATAAAGTAACGGTTACTGTTTTCTCCCCCACTTCTCCGAATGCCAACTTCGGTGGCCATACGCACTTTTTCACCTGACGCATATGCACTTTACCAGCCTAGACACTGGACTTGTAAGACATTTTAATGTCAGTACAGTACTCAGGGACAGTTTTTGACGTTTCGCCATGTCTCGCAGATTTATCAAGAGGCAGTCCTACATTCTAACACTGCAGGCTCTATGATACACTATCCTTACCACCAAGATCCACTTTGTCTTTCATCAAGATACGGCCAAATTGACTACAACGAGTACGTATGAGAACTAAAATGTCGCCCACACACTGCAGCAGAGGCAAGGTTCCATCCATTTTTGTGGTTGAGGCAGCTTTCAAGCTCTCGAATTTAGTAAATAGGTCTGACAACTTTTCCGCAATTCGATTACGGTTTTTAAGTTTATTCTTTTCAATCTCTATCTTCTTATTTGGTGATTTTGGTTTTTGTGCAGGCGGATATTTTCTGCATCCACAGTCATCGTTAGGGGCTTAGAGGTTAATGAGAAGTACACTTTGTTCCTGGACTTGATGCCGAAAGGTTGGGTCATGCACAGAATCGATTCCACCTAGCGCATAACCCGACAGACCTTTGGCCATCCACATCCATCAAATCGATACAGACAAACGAGTGTAGGAAGCTTGCCTTTGTAGGTGGATGCCCAAATCTCCGTCTTAAGCTATAATCATAATAGGCGCTTTTTTGTTACTTTTAACCTTTTAAATCGATGTCTTAAGCAGCCCATACAAAAGGTTTAAATTTGATGACTTTTGGTGTGGATTATAAGCCGGTCAACGTCATAACCAATGCCGGCACTGCTATCACGAATAATTAGACCACTGATCTTGGCTCTTGTGCACGTTCTGTCCTACGTCTAAGTGAGAACTCGGACCTTAGATTAACTTTATTATTGCGGAGTTCACTCTAAGTTCTGCCATGTCTTTGCTTTGATATTTGTTCGCAGCATGCAGATCTCTTCTCCATGCTACCATGTAATGGGTCAATTAGCACCCGAGGATGAATTTGTACGTATATCAAATGCAAAGTTATAACAAAGGGAATCTCAGCAGATCTTGAGCATGTAGTTCATGGTCGTAACTATCTATCGCAAAAAACGCGCTTCTAATGTATCGGTCAATGAGAGCCTCTACATCAAAGCACTTAGACGTCGATAAAGCTTTTAAGAAGTCATTTTAGCCCTTCACCTTTTTAGCTTTTAGGCTCGATGCGTGTGTATGGAAAGGAATGAGCAGATCTATTGTGCTTTCCAATGAATCGTAGGTGTGTGTCATTCATTTATGAAAAAACCAATCTTAATTACTTTTGTTTAATGCATAATAAGATGGGCAGATGAACGGATATTCGGGCAGAAAATCATGAGGATTGGTAAGAAAAAGAAGTTAGGAATGCAGTGCTGTATAAGGAAATTATACGGTTCCTTCAAGTAAAAATGCTATCAAACACACTCCAAACCAGCCACTGCTGGACTCCATCGCAGCTGAAATTTGATTTAGCAGAAGTGGTGGATCGCGACTCCATCACGTGCTGTTGATATCATGCTTATTAAAATTAGAGCTGCTTCACACTATCAGGTGAAGCTCAGAACTCAATAAGAGTGTTTGATAAAATAAGACCGGACTTGCAAAGCTTAAGAAATGTCTGTCATTGACACTGCACAGAGAAACCTATGAAGCCAAAGAATTTTCTCCTCATTGACAATCTACTAAAATCCTTGCAGCTTTTAAAAATTCCCTTTATTGCAGTATCCTAATGCACACCAGTGGGCAGCTCTTCAACACCAAAGAGAATAGCGCTAGGTCCTATTAAAACTTTCAATGCTTATAAAAGGCATCTTTATGCCAATAAAATGAAAGTGATTTGCAAGAAATCTTAAAGTTATTCAGCTAAAACTGTAGCTAGCACTACCCACATTGTGTAACTTGCCTCCTTAACTGGACCACTTGGACATTTGACATCTTTAACCAATATGGCAGGCGACCGCTATAGTACAAGTTGTGCTGGAGGATGCAGCTGTTAGAAAGGAGGGCATCATACCCCAAGTTTTAGCCACGTACCATAAACACCTAAGCAGGTAAGCGTGCAATGAAAGGAACGTTGTTTGCATAATTGGCGTAGCGGCAATGGTGGTACTTAAAAGGAATATTGGCGGAGAGGATTGAGATGGTGAGGATGAAGGTTGCTGCTCATTTGTGAAAAGGAATACAAACATTCATTCACTCCACCGTATTCTTTATCAATGGTGTGCGGTATTACACCCCGACCATCCAGCTAGCTAGGCGTACATTCGTGGCTTCTACCCATGAAGTATGGGATCACCAGTTCAATTCATCATTTTGTTGAACCGCTTATGCCAAACGCTAGAGTAGAACACTAACCAAGCGTTGTTTATGTTATTCTAAGATTCCAATTCTACTGAGTATACTAGCAGTGAAATTATAAGGCGATTATTGGTGGCCTGTTCACCCACCTATGCACCCATCCATCATTTACCAATTAATTAAGCGGCCTTCATGTGTAGTCACTCAATCTCCAAACAGTTTGTTTTCGATCCTACTCTGATGCAGCTACTAGGTTTGCCAATCTCCTCACAGCTCACTGGAAGACTGTCATTCATACGCAAATATGAGGTTTTAACACACCCCGTTCTACTCTAATTGACATTTATAGTTCTCCGATATATGGCGTGTCTATCTAAACATACCCTACCTTATCAAGTCTATTTGCGCATCACAAGCAAATAATTTGGGCTCTACTTTATATAGACTTACAGTTGCTCGACTTCATCACTTTGTTAAGCATCAGCATAATTTTTGCCACCTACAGGAACCAGGTCGACATCGACATTTCCGCTATTAGTTTGGTGATAAAGCCGTTAACGAAGTCGTGCAGTGGCACATGACTTTAGAATTTGTTTTATTAAATTTACATCCTCTCCATATGAATAGTGAAACCCACACACATTTAAAATCACAAAGTATGACACCTCCGCAAATCCGCATGTTATTATGCTAACACAGTCGAATATGCGAGGATTGTAGCTAAAAACCAGATAGAAAAAGAGAGTAGTGGGGCGTGACCATGTCAACGATCCGGTGGTCTGCGTAGGCCCTTCCTCTTGGAGCTTTTAAAATGAGCACATCAAGGCTGAGATATAT
This sequence comes from Taenia hydatigena, assembly GCA_036345935.2. Taxonomy (NCBI): domain Eukaryota; kingdom Metazoa; phylum Platyhelminthes; class Cestoda; order Cyclophyllidea; family Taeniidae; genus Taenia; species Taenia hydatigena. The sequence continues at coordinate 124,529 of JADWOT020001481.1, forward strand.
TATATCAACAAAATGTGCTTCAAACAAAAAATAAACTAATTTCGTATTGCGACGCCCAAACCCATCAAAAGAGAACAGTTCAAAAAAGATGAGGTCATTAGAAAGAAAAGTTTTACCACCACCATACGTGGTTCTAATTGTTAGCTAGGTATGCTATTGGACTTCCCTCCTGAAAATTTTTGGGCTTGTCCTTATCATTCTTGCGTCCGATTACTTAATGCCAGGCATTTACATCAGCAGAGCTAAAAACTAATTAGGCCAGTTGTCGACCTAACTACCACATCCCCGAATGAAAATGTAATCGTCTTATCAAACAGAAATAAGCAGAATTAAATATTTCTTGTAACCATCCAAACAGCTACATTGATCAAAAAAGCATGAGAAGGGAAAATCTCGCCCTCGGAGAATAAGTGGCTGTCAATAAAACACTTTTATGCTCCTCTAAGCTAAAAGAGTATGCCAATGAGTAATCTGCAGGCATTACGGCCTTCATTTAACTCCTAATGGGTGCCCTTATGGAGTAAATCTTTCACATCATTAAAGAATCGAGTTTCATTGGACAATTGCGAACTGACGCCTTTTACCTTCGGTGACTTTAAGTCGACTAAGAGTTTCCGGAGATAGGGCACCGAATCACCCAGAGCAGTCAGATTCTTTGCATCCATCATCTCCAATAGATAACCAATGTAAGGCATTTTCGACCGCATCTTTTTAAACTTTCCGAGGTTGCAGACACATCGTTTGCAACTGTTGATAATGCCAATATCCCTACTTCCTCTTTCTTCTCAGGCACAAGTGTTTTTGATTTCTGGAATGGTTGTAGTTAGCAGTAGAGGCGTGTTATTCGCTAAAGAGGACAATGATTCTACAAGAGCTTGCAGCACCTTGAGATCCATGGCCTTTAAGCATTCAAAGGTGTTGAACAGTTTGTCAAACATGGCTTTGAATGTGTAGGGATCCTCCTTCGACAAAATTTTGAGAAATCCAGAAACATGTGCATCAACGTAGAGAATAGTCTTTTCTTTGATATTGGGTGTGCGTTTAACAAGCACTGGCACCGTTGACTTAATTGTTAGCGCAACCTTCGTATCAACGACTTTTACCAAATTGGACTCCTTACTAGAAGGCTTTAAAATCGTATTCCTAGACATCATTGTAGCTTGCTTATACTTAGGCGTATCAGGCATCGTGGGTTGACTGATTTATGGACTGATGCGAAATAACATGCCGTCGATGTCAGGTGCAGTTGCGATGATCGATAGGAGAAGTAGTGGATCCATTCCTATGAGGATACACTTAATGTATGACAAGGCGACAGTCACTAACCCATATTAGAGGCAAAACCATCAATCTTAAACACTGGTATCATGGATATTAAAGGTTGGTTCAATTTTGAGATGCAAAGAAGCATTGAGTGAAGAACGACCGGAGCTAATTTGTGTACCGAAGTATGAGAACTTGACACTGAAGTTTGTGATTGCATTGGACGATCGCAGCTTGGCATACCATGTATCAACATGGGGTCATAGCCATAGTGAGGGATGGGATCAATGCAGTTTGAAGCAGTCTGCCATAATTGCCAACGGGGTGGCATAAGCCGTCGTGACAGACAACTTGGAAGTTGCCATTAACGATGCAACCATAACCCTGGAATGGCTTATTGAAACATTCGCTAGCTTGGCACTGCGTAAAGTCGTAAAAGTTCCTACACTTTTCGTCCTAAAATCTGTTTTAGCAGCCGCAATTTGTGCCAAAATAAAATGGCATAAATTGCTATTATTAACAATAGCAGCTTTCTATAAATTAAATGAATGGAAAACGGTACAGAAAAGGATCAGATTACAAGACATTTGAAAAGCATTTATAATTGCGGTGAAAGAATTTGCTAGGTAATGGCATCATTCACATTGGATAATGATTTATTTTAAAACACATGCAGTCTGGTGGAAATTAGGGTCCAAACTGTCATTGCAATTGAGTAGGCTCTGATATTCAAATGAATTTTCCATTCTTTGCAGTGCAGACTCTGCCCAGTTGTAACCCTAAGGGCATTAAAATTGGATTCACTTGATCATTAATATCATTATAACCACTAAACTAATTAATTGAATGTAATGCTCTTTTCAGCCCTATAAGCTAAAATTCGCTGCATAGGCATTCGGTGCACTGCTTAGGCATCTGCCCCTCAAGATCAGCCTCAGAGATTAACTTTACATTTTTTTGGCCTGTGTTTTCAGGAAAAATAGCTTCTTATTTTTCTTGCTGGAATTAGCAATATTCAATAGAACTATTAACCAACGCACAAAGATAAACTGTCAGTGTGTCACCTTGTCTATTTGACGTGCTTATGCGCACTTGATGTTCCGCTCCACATGGTAGGCTTTTGCATCCCTAATTAAGATTGATCTGCCGGTCATTGCAAGTACTGGTTGCATATGTCAACAGAACCACCCTAAGTCATTGCATTTTAATGTAGCTGTAACTACCAACACCGATTAATAAGCTTACAAAGTGCGGTTTTGATGCGATTGGTATTGGGGTGCAATAAGAATAAGAAGCCATGTGAAAATTGCATTTAGGTGTTATGATTTTAATATGTTGAATAACCTTTTCACTTGCAGTGTACCGCTTTTTAAACAGGCAAGGTTCATTTTAAGCAGTAAGCAACACTGATTCGACGGAGAACGAGTAAATATGGCGTCGGCACATTCCAAGATTGTTTTCTGTTCAAAGCGTTTTGCATTTAATTTGCCCAAATGTATCCGGCCTGGTGCCACAGCTTCTGGAATGCTGTTTGCACTGAGGGTATCCAAGGCCTCTCAATTATCTATACTCCACTTCCTTTGGAAGACATCGACAATGTTGTCTCATTCCTTCAACCACCCTGTCGGTAAAGCTTATCCCTTTTATTGCGGGTTTATAGGTGGATGCTAGAAAGCTCTCGCATACCACCAGAATAACGTCGGTAAGAATTTCACTTCTTTTTGAACATGCAGACGCTTTGCATAACTGTAGCCTTTGCCACCGCATTGCCATATGCAACGCTGTGCAAATCCCCTCACTCGTATTGTACTGTAAAATTATAATGCTGTTGTCTGGCATACCAGTATCCAAAGTTTCCTGTCTTTGTTCATAAATAGATTAGTGGCTGATGATCCATTATGTGGAATTTCTCCATATTCGATTACGTGTTCAATGCCCTAGTATTTGATGCACAACAAACAGCCGACGTTTTGCTGAGCACTTTATGTAAAGGGTAGCATTCGTGTAAGCGATGGCATGCTCCTATTCTTCTTCGTTCCTATGAGACCATATTGGTCACAGTTGCCTTTTTAGTGGCAGCATTCTGTACAGGTAGTTAGATGCTTAATTCTAAGTCGAGAAAGTCTGAAGCCAAAACAGATCAGAGCGTTTACTCTGGCCTTTTTTCACGCTTCATTATGTTCCGTCCAAGTTGTCAGTGCTGCCCAAACCCCCTCTTGATTTACGCGGCTTTTGGCAGGTTCGTCCAACCCGTAGGGAAATTAGCATTTTTTGCGGATATAGGACAAGGTTCGTAGACTTTGCGATGTTGATTAGCTCAGCAGTAAAGAAATAACTGCTCCCCATAAATTGCAGAACATTAAAATTACTGCTTTTAACAAAAAGTGTTGGGTACGCGTCTATATGAAGCAAAAGCATATTATTAACATCAAGTTATTGATGATTAGTCGACAAATAGCTTGTTTGACCTTTTACTTGAAATCCAGTTCAGGGAGGCATCTCCGCAAACTAGTCTAAAAAGTGCGTAAATAGGCAAATAGATTAACGTAGAAGTAGATGTATAATGCTTCGAGTGGCACCAAGGATATCATTTCACCTCTGTACGGTGTGTCCATTACTTTAACTCATTTCGCCTTTTCTCTGCACATTTTAAAGATCTTACTCATTTAGCTCCCATTCTTAGATCCAGTTGGGATGACTCTACCCTCGTCAGTCTACGATTAAGTGCAAGTTAAAAACTTAATGCACTTGTTATCGCACCTTAAGTATGTACAGATTGGGTTGAATTATGATCCCGACTTTCACAACTTGTAGCACCACAAAAAAACAAAATGGGGCATTTATTAAAGGCTTTCAGATATGCCGCTACCTTTTCAGCAAATATAAATTCACGTTTAAAATAGATTATTCACAACTAGGCCTAATTTAATCGGTCTTCCCTTGTTAAAATCTTAAGTTTTGCAGGATCGAGGTTCAGAATACTGGCTGTAAATTGGTATAAGTTCCACGGACAGATATGTGGGTACAACTGCTAATCATTAGTATGGTTTTTGCGGCTAAAAGACACTTACCTTATAACTCAACTGATTTACCTTGGAAAGGCCTGTTCATTTTGCAAAAAAATATAGATAGAGACGGCTGCTTACGGTACTAAGTGCCCGATCGAAAGGCGGCCTTTAACCCCTTCCTCAAGCAATAGTGATGCAACAGCTATCCACAACTTGTATTGTGCCAACCGGTGAGTTAACAGGTGTAGACGGCGTCAAATCTTCATTTGATTCAACTCCTTCTAGCAAATTAAGAGTTACAACTCATGCTTCTGATCGAAACCACTAATTGGTTCCACAGGGTGAAGTTCATTCAACGAAATTTGCCAATCTTTCAGCAAACGAATGTGCTCTCTTATAATGCGCAAGCATCCGGATGAAGGAATCGGATATCGTCGGCGCCGTCCCCAGCACTAACAGTGAATCGCATTAGCGACCATGCCTACTACTGAAGAGAGTCCAGTAGCATGCAGTTTTGATTTGGTAAGTCAGCATCCGCTTGAATACAAAATCGACTTAAAGAAGAGAAGAAATTACCTGGAGTCTATCGTGCACCAATAAAAGTAGCTTTACGATTCCACGTGAGTAATAAGCCATTGATTACTGATGAAATAAAAAAAATTAAGAGTAAAATTCTTTGCTTAATACCGTCTCGACAGCATTTGTTCCAGGGATGGGAAAATAATTTCAAAGGTATTAGTCAATCATCATGTAAAAGTGAAAGGTTTGCATTATTTAGCTTACATGCAAGGAGCCGCTTCGCTTCATCCATGTGAGCTTCTTTTTCGTTTGCCACTGCTCCCATTTTTGTCTGAAACCCCAATAGCAGTGTTGGACTGATTCAAATAATGTAATTTGAACTTGACCGATCTACAAGCCAATGTCCACTTTGCGTCGCTGACGCCGAGACTTCACTTAAGACCCATGGGCAGCATCCGGATAAAGTTTGATGGCGGGAAGTGCCAGTCAGTCAAGCGCTCCTCTANGAGTAAAATTCTTTGCTTAATACCGTCACGACAGCATTTGTTCCAGGGATGGGAAAATAATCTCAAAGGTTTTAGTCAATCATCATGTAAAAGTGGAAGGTATGCATTATGTAGCTTACATGCAAAGAGCCGCTTCGCTTCATCCATGTGAGCTTCTTTTTCGTTTGCCACTGCTCCCATTTTTGTCTGAAACCCCAATAACAGTGTTGGACTGATTCAAATAATGTAATTTGAACTTGACCGATCTATAAGCCAATGTCCACTTTGCGTCGCTGACGCCGAGACTTCACTTAAGACCCATGGGCAGCATCCGGATAAAGTTTGATGGCGGGAAGTGCCATTCAGTCAAACGCTCCTCTGGTTCCATTATTCCAAGAATTGATTATTAAGGAGTCAAAGCTTGAGATGGGAATGGTTTCTTTGCTGTGTATGAGGATTCAACATGTTAAATCAGTTGGCAACTTTTCACATTTGTCTCGTTGAAAAAGTTCAAGCAGCACGGATAATTCGAGTCATTGTTCCAGAAGCATCAGGCTTCATAAAGGAAATAAGAAATAAGAATCACTTTTCTGGTATCGCATGCCTCCAAATGCAGTGGTTTACAGGGACAGTCAAGCGCAGTCAAGGAGATGATTCACACACAGATCACATGAATAGTACGCATGCGCCTGCACATTAGCTGATGGCGCACGAGACTACGTTGGCTCTGTCATTCCCACCTAACGACCTCCGTGCTTTCCCAATAGCCTTCAGTACATTTCGTCTTTTTTAATCTCTAATACCTCACCTTTACTTAAAGCCTGATGCAGAATTAGCTGCTGCCTTCAGCTCTGCATTTATTATCGTGACTTAGCACGCATGTCGCAGAACCTATTCGTCCCTCCTGCTGCTATCGCTTCTGCTAATGTCTTCAACACAATCCACAGCATCATGCGATTCCGTACCAAAGGAGCAATTTTCGCATAAGCAAAAGGGAATGAAAAAGCTTTCCTGCGGTCCCTGAATGCGCAACTTACTAAGGTGATAGATGTGCCGCAATCTTCTTGCTGAGTAGGCATTATTTTGTTCCTTTTATAGTTGCGTTCTAAAAACAATGCTGAGGATTGGAAGCCTCAATGCAAACGCACCATGCTTCGTAAAGAAATAAAAGAAAATGAAACATGAAAAAAATTAAGTTTTGAAAAGTTTAAGACGTTATTCACAGTGGTCTTCATTATTTTCTCGTCTCCTTTCAATTACACGCGCCTGATGTGCATAATTGACTGAACTTTTTGGTAAAACGTTTCGCTGTGCTTGTCTCCACAGTAAACCTCAAGTAGTAGCTGCATTTAGTTCAGGAGGATATTACCCCACCTCAGTCTTTTACCCAAAGTCCGACCCACGGTTCCAATGTGAATGTGTCCCTTGGTCACAGACACAACCCTACTGTCCCCTATTATTGAATTAGCCACAAGCAGTGCAACAAGCTCATCACTTTTAACGTATGGGCCTCCAAGTATTATAATAGCATGTCGTAGTTCAAAAAAACGTCGGAGAAGCATATATTGAGTGGGTCTATCATCAAACCTCAGTGCTCACACCAAAGGTTCGGTGTCCATTCCTACAACCATTAAAATTGATATCTATATATGCATCTACCAATTGAATGGCTCCAGACACATTAACTGCTATGGTTCTAGTACTCGTGCTAACTTTCTCGTAAATTCGTGCAAATCATTAACTCACAAGATTGCAATTCATCACGTCGTTGAGGGTAAATGCTGTAATGCTGGAGAATGTATCACTAGACTACCCAGCACTATGCCTTTGACGATCTAATGACAAGTGGTTTCATGGCGTGCGTGTAAATTCACAGGTCGCTTTGTGGGGCAAGGGAAGGCTATTCAACTGGTTTACAGCACATTTATAAGTTCGCATGTGCGGAGTGCGAATGTGAATTGCATCTTTAGGAGTGATGTTGCCTCACATCTGCCTCACTTTACTGGCAACTTCTATCTTGCATGGAGAGTTTGCAGTGGCCATTGGTAGGATACATTCTTGTGCTTTACTCTAATCAGAACTTGCCTATCGTTTTCGCAAATGCGTGTGTTTGCTAAATTTACCCCTCCCGCAAGGATGAAGAGAGTGTTTAAACTTTCCGTAACATCATATCACAGACAGTTTGTATTAATACGGCTGAGCAGACATGTCCCTTTTTTTCTTAATGCTAGAGCGCTCCTCAACATGCATCTATTTTTGATAAGTAGGACTTTGTCCAGCTCATTTGTGCGGCACATGTGTGAATAAGCCAATGTTTGGAAAGGAAGACCACACGTGATATTTTTTGATTTGGATGACTTAGGGCAAGACAGAGGAACGCACAATGCATTGAAATTAATTGCGACTAATAATGTTATGTCAGGTTCTTCCAAAACTTACGCCCGAAACGATCGATTCCCAGTCAGTTTTTATCTTATTGCTTCAGCACCTTGTTCAATCACTATGATGTCCAGATTGAGGCCCGCAATCGATATAACAAGTTACTTACTGTGGCGGTTCATGCAAATTTAGTTCTCTTTTCTGCATTCCGGTAGTACCACAATAAAAAGTCTTTTGCGCTTTCCGGCCCTGATTCCGTATGTGCTACGCAAATGAGACTCGGGGCCTTCAAAATCAAACCCTTTTTGGCACTCTCATCGAGATAGAATCACCTTTGCTTTTTAATTCGTTAATTATTTTGATTGTAAATAATTAACCGCTGAAGGGAGTAGTGGGCGAGTGGCGTGTGATTTTATGGCTTAGATATCTTTAAACTCACTCCTCAATGCCGTCCTATCCTCGACAGTCGATCCTTGAATTGATAAGTGCATCTTTTGTGCGGCTGTTGCGTCTCGGTTGCCTTGCCAAGGTGGCGATTGATGGAGGAGACATAAACATCATGAATGGATAGAGAGAGGGATGAATATATGGGGGGATATAAATCAAATGACTTTTGCTTAAAGCTGCATGCAAAACCCAAAATCTCGGTACATTCTTGCTTCCACTTTCTAAAACCCATCCATTACGAAAAGGCGAGACCCAGCTTTGCCAGTGATACCGCTTGAATCCCACAGCGAACGCATGAAGCTGTTGGCAAGAGCACCTGTTGTGTGACCACTGCATGCTAGTCGCCGCACTTCTCAGGCTTTGATTCTTCAACGAAGCATGGTCTTACGTGAAGAATTGTTTGCTTGTCAGTGTTGGGCTTAGTGACATCAATCCTTAATAACGTTGATGGTGTGGTCATTTTACATGTGTAAGTTGAGATTTCCTATCTTAGTGGTAAAGAGACCCTCCCATATGCACTCTCACAGGAATGAGCGATTGTAAGCCCTTATTTCATGCTTCGCAGCGCTCTTTGACTTGCTTCTAAATAAGAGTTCCGGGTCCACTTTTGGCATTTACTAAAGAACCCCAGTTATATCTCACAGTGATTTAGGCTTTACTCTCTCCTTATTTGTGATTTAAAATATCCTTGATAACTTTCATTTCCTGTTAACTAGCAAAGATTGACATGTACAGGTAAAAATGGCAGTTTCTGATGATGGCAGTGCGTGTGCTAGCCATTATGTTTAATTGTCATATCGGTGGGTCTTTGTAAATGTAAAGAGGTTGCTTTCTTTAGTCTTACATCAGCCTCCACACCTATTGCTCGAAATTTTGAGGTTACATGCTTGACTTAAAGTTTGGCACTTTTTTGTTACCCATGCAGTTCATAAGCGCTGATAACAGCAGGTGTATACAAAACGGCGCATTTCTGTAAAAAAAGACCTTAATTTATTAAGTGCATTGATTTGTCAACCAGAAAGGTATCCTTTGCAGAATTGTGGGTTTGCTTTATGCTGCGTCTTTTTGCCTAATCTGAGGAACCCACTTTAGTAAGTCCACAGCTGTAGGTCGGACTTTCTAGCTGCTGAAGGATTGCTGAACTAGTAGCAAATTGTTAGAATGCTTGTCCTGCCTTGTATCAAATGCGATTCTTTGGTTTTATTTATAATTACTAATCTTAGCTTCCACATTTAAATTTTTAATCGGATAACTCTAGAGGTCACATGTTTCTCTGACTGCCGTCGAGTGTGACACCCACCCAGTAATGCACGCTAAAGTAGCTCAGAGTAGAGACCTCCCAAACCCTCACAGGCGGGCGGCTTAACAAATGTTAAAGCATGTTGTGCTTCTAACTTATGAAGCAACAAATTCAGCAACCTAACTTAGGCTTTCGTCGAAACATATCCTATTTGTGTACATTGATGCCAAAACTTAAGGCATGACCAGATCTCCAACCTTCGTCAATAGGACTTGTAAGTCATTAACAATAGGGCAATAAAGACCTTTCATCCATGCCACTAACCTTCAGCAACGCAGACGAGGAAGCTCCAATAGCCATCTCCGCTTTTGTCCCACCTGAACAACCTTGCTAAAATAAAACTTGTAGTGGGGCTGAAAAACCTAACCGAATTAAAACAAACCCGATTTCGCTTCTTAAATGTGAGGCTGTCGGCCTTTGAGAAGGTGTTGCATGGTTTTAGAAGTGTAGAACACATGACAATTTGCTGGGTCTAGCCATGTGATTTGCCGTTCCCTTTAAATCACACGCATATCGGCATGATCTAAGCCTGATACAGCCTTATGCTAGTCAGCGGTTACATTGGACGATTTAAATGAATTGTGAGCGCTAACTCCACAGGCGCAAGTCCTAAGTGATGGCCCTACTGCAAAAGGGGAAATATGATCTTTCTTTATTGCTACCTTGTTTTCCTTTTCCTGGTTGGTCTTGTTCTTACAATTTTTAGCCTTCTGATGCCTGCGTGAATTGCTCTACTTCAAATTATGGAGCCAATCGCAATTTAAACTACTATGGAGTGGTGAAGACTACTTGCGCATGCCTGACTGAAATTTGTCCCTGGCTTCTCTAGCTCTTCTTCATCTCTTAACGGCAACACGCCAGCCGTTACTTCAAATGTGCATTTTCTATCAATTTCTAGTTCTCTGTTAAATCAGAGCCCATCTGTTTCACCCAGGCATATCGTTCAATTGACATAAATCCAAAGGGTCAACAGCTGAAATTGCATGCACCACAGCCAGTTTTCCTCTAAACAACCTAATTTTTGGATTCCATCTTGGTAGTGTAATTGTTGTGAGTTGAGGGCAAAGCGTTTAAAATGCAATAACAGCAAACCAAAGTGCGCGAAAAGCAGTAGGGTTGATAAGCCGAACGAAGCCCTTCAATTGATTACAATAAGCGAAAGGCCTTGCCCAATAACAGCATGAGAGTTATGTCACACCTAGCGACGTTCAACATTGATAGCAGTTAGCAAACACCCAAGAGGACAACTGGCGTGTTCAATGTTGATAAATGAGTAAGCAAGCAAATGGATGTGCAACTTCGAGGTGCGAATAACTTTTTAAAAGTACGTCTGAAGTAGACGACAGATAGATGAGGTAAAAGAGGCTATCATGGGTGATGGCAAAGCATGACAAAATGCTATTTGTGCATCGATAAACTGATTATTGAGTAGTCAAAGCTTGAGATGGGAATGGTTTCCTTGCTGTGTATGAGGATTTAACATGTTAAAATAGTTGACAAATTTTCACATTTGTCTCGATGAAAAAGTTCAAACAGCACGGCCGAAGAGCTTTAGCAAGAGTAGCCAGGTTTCAGGTACAGTCCACCGTCCTTTGCCCTTCCACCCGCGTCTGTTTTTATCGCTCCTTTGTCTGCTAGCCATCATATCTAACTTTTGGCTAACCCAATTAGATTCATTTCATATTCATTCATCCTATGCCAAATTTAAGTGTCTATCCCTTCGGACCTTCTTGTTATCTCTGCTTTGTGTATTTTGTTGTAATTTATAAACGTATTAAGCCGGACTAAAATCGACCCAACCTGACATGGTAACACTACTATCCTTCTTATCCTTTTATTTGACGAGTTATGTTTTGATTTATGCTGGCTAAACTGTTATCGGGTCACATAAGTTGGTTTATTGTTTGCGATTATTTTCTTAGTCGTATGAGGTCATTCAACGCTTTATTGGTTATGCGGCTTTTGCGGTTTGGGACCGGCTGTGTTTATGCGACTCATGTACGTGACATATTCCATACATGATGACTTAACAACCAATCCAGTTGATTTAGATTCGGACCCCTAGTTTTATTGGAACCACCAATGAGTTCGACCCATTTGCAAACCCCTCTCGATTTAAAAACTGCATATGTGTTGAGTCTGTCAGCGAAGCTGAAAAAGTAGGTAGACATTCCTCCAGGCCTTCAGAATTGGCTGACCTCTTTGGAGGCCTATTTGAGTGGAGAGGCTGAAGTGAATTCCTGTGCTGAGCAGAAGGGGTTAAGAAGGAATGCCAAATGGCTTATTCGCCATCCACACCTTTTCCTTCCGGCGCAAAGTGGTGCGGAAATACGTGTTGCACTAGTACTGGACTCTCCTTGAAGTTACCAAGTCAAAGCTTTTGACCTTCGAACTGAACCCCTTTTAGCCCCTACGTCCCTGAAATGCATTTACCTCCCTCGCCCTTTGAACCCTTCTTGTCTTGTCCTCTTGTCGTTAGTGTGCATTCCTTATCGATCTCCGTTCTCTGGACATTGGAAGCCTACGATTAATTTGTGCCTGACACAAATCAAGAATTTGAATTTTAGCGAATTGACACTTGCAATCCCGTGTACCGTATAGCGAATTTCGATATGTGACTCTCGAGAGCAGAAATAATTAGACAAATAGGTTACCATGTCAAAGGCTAACATTATGGCTCGCTATGAAACTGTCTTTATTTACGTGAGGGTAGGTAGGTGAAATGGAATGACCTTAGAGGTGTCCTGAAGTACTAAGTCAGGTCATCAAAGTAAAGTGCTGTTCATGTTCAGACTGGTAACGATGCCACTAGCAGTGTGCATATGCTTTCAAGCATGGAGAAACCCTAATCATTCTTTGTAGCTCATTTGTCACGGATGGTTTACGGTTCTAAGCGAAATAGAGATAAACCGAACGCCCATTAACATTTTCTCCAGATATAGACGTTCAATCGTCGGCCATTAAGATACGAAGAGGTTCGATCGCATGGGTCGAGTTTTCTGAGAAGAGTGCCCGAATGTTTCTGCTCAACAGTGGTCCGTTCGCAGCTCTAACTGCAGTTTAACGTAGTTGGCCAAGAATTGCGAAGTGGCCAAATTGGAGTGTATTAAATGCACGAAGTGTGACTTCGATTATCTAACGCAACATGGCCTAACTCACTAGTTGGCCAGTTTTTCCACTTCCACAAACAGCATGGCATCCACGACAAAGCGAAATTGGGTGCAACATTAACAGCCAAAGAATGAGAAATGCAGATGAACCTACTTTTGAATGTGAGACCCCTTTAAATCATGTGTCTAAAGATATGGCTATGGTAAAATATGAAGTATGAAAGCTCTTTCTGTATCCCCCAGAAGCTTGTAGGAAAGATCACGTGTGTTTACTTGTGTGGGGAGTGTTACTTGAAAGCAGATCCGCCAGTGTGAATTTAGTTAAGCGTTGCCTGATTAACACTACAAGGCAAAAAACAGGATTGCATAATGTCAAATCCCATCAGTAGCTTAGGCAGTATTGGACAGTGACAAGGTAGCACTAAGTGACCAAGAGTCGAACGTAGTTATAGTAGCCGCCAATTTTCAATTTACTGCACATCGACAATGCGAGCATGACAAATTGCGCACTCGTTTTTCTGTGTTTCAGTGCGATCAAGCAGGCTACCTTGACACTCGGCTATAAGCTCTGCCCGTAGACTTGCGCTCAATAAAGGGCGAAAACCTCGACTTTGTTGCCGTCATTATCGTCCCGACTGTGTTACACGAGAGGATAGGTTTTCAGCTAAATGTTATATAATCGAGGTAAAATAACAACATATATAGCGTATTGGGATGATCTAGCGCAGAGAACAAAGAGGGATCTGTTAAAACGGAAGCTTTTTGGAACAAAGATGGTATGCTAAAACATTGTTATGGTAGAGGCTGAATTAATTCTTCGACCAAAGCATGACACAAGCACGTCTTCATTTTTCGCTTGAACGTAACGTGAATATTTAGGGGATCCTATGACAAAAAGTAGAACAATTTTTGCAAATGCCTACATTAAGGCTATACTTAATAATCACCACGAAAGCAAAGGTCATTTCCGTGCGAGCACTTATCACACCATTTCGTTGTGGTAATTATTAAGAATGCAGAAGAGAAGGTGATAGCAGGACGGATACATTAGACGTGGAATGGGAGTAAGTGTCGAAAGTGTGCCAAAGAGAAAACAAAACAAAAGTGAATAAAGAAACTGGTAATAACGCATTTACAGACGCCCAGAATAGCTTAGGTAAATAAACGGAAAGAAAAGAACCTTTCGAAATTCGCCAACCTCTTATCACAGTATTTGTTGTTCGACGTACCAGTTTCTGTAGTGTGGTTGCATTCTTCTATTTTTGAGAATAACTGTTCTTGTTCTTGCAATGCACATTGATTAGTAAAGCAGCCGCGTATTACCTTTTTTCCCTCACTTTTCACGATGCGAATTCAGTCAATCGTGTTCACCGTCAAGTTGACGCAAACTTGTAGGATAATTCCTTTGTCATTAAAGCAGAAGGACCTATTCCAAGCATTTTTTATCGACTTATTTATTTCACATTAATGGGGTTCTGTTATGTCGCATTTTACATAAGTTATTCATGAAGTCGATAACAGCTGTTACTCTTCTTGTAACTCAGACAAGAAGCGATCCTCTCGCATGACTAAACCAGTGCCTCCCTCAAAAGTTGGAAGGAAGGATAAAGGCTTCACCCGGTGATGTCAACACGCATGCTGGCCAAATCGCGAAGGTAGAATAAAATCCCGATGCGAACTTACTCTTTTCAGGGACAAGTATTATTATTATTAAATATTACTCATATCATGGTGCTCTGAGTAGTCAGGTAACTATTACCTCTGAATCACGTCAGAACAACGTCCTTCGAGTAACTAAATTTGATTACAGGATGACTGATCCATCCACATCATTGGCCGATTATTTGTAGCACAGATATGGTCTTTAAAATAACTTTATTTATTTTACGGGCTTTATTGTTCAGAAGGTTCTGCCCCTAAAAATTCTTAAATTTTTGCGATTGTTATCATTTCATACTATTCGCTGCCAATCCTCTTGAATGCTCTAGGCCTTCCTTGGTTACATTGTACCCTAATTCTTTCCTTCTTTTAGGGGAATCCAGGTGAAGGCACTCTTCGCATCGCATTTAGAAGGCTTGTGCCACACGTGCTCATTTAGACGATGCAAGGGTTAGTGGGCGTTTTAATATGCAACCTCATACCCATCGAGTTGCAGGGTATGATGATGTTGCTCCGCTCTAGTTATTTAGAGCCTGACAAAACCGACGCAGATCACCACACACAAAAAAGTTTAGCAATCTTAGTTTGGGCTACGTAATAAATGGTGGGTAAGTAATCACACTTGCGAGCAGTAATTTAAACCCTATCATAATTGGACAGATGCTATTTAATAGCAAAGCCGTAGCAGTTGGGAAGAGGATGTCTTTATGTCCGATGAACCATCTTGCTCGTCCACAACTAGGTTCAAATTGTCCTCTTGCCTCTTACCTGCAACATACAATTAGTACCGACTGACAACAGGATATACCAGGTCCTGACCCATCGCATCTGTACCAACTAAGGTTTTGTTAAAATTTAGAAATTATATTGCGTAATGCTTTATGAAATGACTTATCTAATCAAGCATAAAAGTCTCATGTGCGGTTCAGAAGGTGGTTTAAAAGAAAGCAGTTGCCATTGTTAATATTGCTAACATAAACTTTTGATTAAATAAATTCAGCCACGTGCATTTAATGATATTTTCCCACCTAAACATAAATCAGTGTTTCACAGGCCTTGAGCACAATCAGTTATAGAAATCAACAATTTTTTAATTAATACTTTTCTGCTATCTGTGTCCAGTGGCACTGTTTTTTTTTGAAAACACAGACAATGGCTTCGATGCGGTAAAATGGGTTTTTTCCGAAGTTGCCCAGCGAAATACGTGATTCGAATTTGTTAATAATTTACGCTGCCAAGTGTTTTATTTAAAACACAGATTTAAAAGTGTAGCGTTTATATTTCTGCTAAGCATCAATGATTATTGTGAAGAAAATGTAAGATCAAAGTGGTCTTATTAGAATCCCTTTATATAATTAAAAACACAATTCAGATGAACCCAAAGTTAAAATAGTTAGCATAAGAAAAAGCCAGTCCACATGGTTTCATGAAAGCAAATAGTAAAATATTGTGGGTTTCCATTAATAGTTATAACTTTATCTCACTCAAAACATGTAAGTTTTAAAATGTCGCGACGAGTCTCAAAGACAGTCTTCGGGCAGTCTGTACTACTTGACTATCTGCAAGTGTCATATCCATCTTGAATCTAGATTTGTGCTCTTAAAGCCCTATTCAAAGCACGAACTTGGTTGTCTAAGCAGTATTATACTTCGACAATAAGCAGTAACTAAATGCAAAGGGAAAGGTGGTTCTTTAAAGGACATCACGCAGGTGGGTGTGACACGTTCACACGCCGTATACGTCGTCCGTTTCGATGGCGAAAAACCAAGTCACGGCCCATGACAACGCTGCATTCTTTAAATTTCATGTTCACAGCTGGTACAGTTTAGAAACTGTCACCAGCTGCTACTCCCTTTTGCTATCTGCGGCGGCGATACGTCAAAGTGCACAGTGCCAAGGAATGGAGTAGGACCGATGATTATTATATGAGTACTTGTGCCAAGCATGAGTCTGTCAAATCTGTTGGATAGAATCGCGGCTTTGAGCAATGCACGACAAAACTTACTGGGGAAAAATTACTGTTAGCACACAAAATATGGTCGAAGGGAGTCCCGCAGAATTCGCTTCAAATTGTGCCTATGAAACCATCGCAAACGCAAACAGTTGCTTTCCAAACGCACACTGGGAGTGATTTGCTTCTTATGCCCTATAATTTCTACATTTTGCTGATAAATAAAGTACAATATTAAATAAGTCAGTCTTCTGGATTTCTCGTAGGGCGTATACCTCATGCACTAAAACACTCATTAAAAGTGAATTCCGCGTATTAAATGCTGGTCACTTTGACCTGGCTGGTAAATTTCGCGTGAGAGGTGTTCCAATAAATCGGGAAAATGGAGGTAGAATACACAGGATGGATAAAGTCGCAGTAAAATAATCCATATAATGCAGATACAGCTGTAAAATTAGCAGAATATTTGAAGGAAAAACTGTATAACGAAAAGCGTTGTCACGATCTTGAGGCCACACTCCCATTCTACTTCCTTAGATAAAAGTTTTGTGCACCGAGAGAGTAATAGCAGGTTGATCCCCCTCTACCGAACGAGAGTTTTCTGTGCCAGGTCAGATAACCATCAATGAATACGGGCAATTTCTTAATCACTCACAACCAATCCACAGATCCCTTGCTGTCAATGAGCCCATGATGCTCAACTACTCTTCTCTCGGGCCTTATTTAAGAACTCACCACGACTCTAGGTTTCCAGTTCTTGGTTAGTTATAATAGTCGGGATTTTGTCAATGCCGTGAGAGCAGCTTTAGCCTGAATGGACGGAAGCTATGCAAGTGACATGCTTACATCAGGCTAGAGCATTTTACTTTAATCTACCACTTCTTGTGACTGCGTGTCCTTGTTAAATTTGCAACAAATTCAAGAGGAAGAATTATTAATGCATAGAATGTCAATTTTGCGGTATCAGTGACAGCCATGACTCGACTTTTATTCGCGACTTTGATCAAAATTATTGTTGAGAGCTTTCAAAATCCTAGCATACCCAGCGTGTATGGGTGAGCTTTGTGCACTTTCTTTCTGTCACTAAATGCAGTGCAAAATAATTTTTATTGAATGCTAAGGGAATGAGTGTGTGCAACAGCGGTAACCAAGGTGTGTGAATACGTGCGCACGCTCTAAAATGAGTTAGCACGTATAGGCGACCGCGTATATCTGCAGGTAATTTGAGAGGGCAGAGAAGCAAACGTTTCTCATTAGATGGACAAAGCTTGTTTTCCTCACCGTACTAATCTAATATCCTAAAAGCCGTGCCGCAAGTAATATACATCAGAGGTCTAATTTAAATTTCCTTCAGGTGTCTGGCGTGTACAAATATTTGAGACCGTGTAAATTGAATGCACTTAACTTCTGAGTCATTAACCAAATGAATAAAAGATATTTTAATATGTTAAGACACTGTCTATTTGTCTGCCTACTTTAAATGGAACGAACCCAGATAATCTTACATGGTGAGGCCCAAACTGTCCTCGCCACATTCACGTGCCAAAATTAAATTAGTTGTCTATCTTCCCTTCCCGGTGGCACGCTCCAGCCGTCGTCATTACAATGAAGTTATGGTAAGCATAAGGGACAATGTAATTAACACCGTTTTTGACAGTCCGATGAGGAACACGTGTAAGGTGGCCTGTTTTAAATGTCAGCGATTGGTCACGTACGATCGTAATGATAATAACCCAGACATTTGGATAAAAATTCATTATTATTTTGTAAAAGCATCGAAAGCAAGGCAATAACAAGGAAGGGCTCAATAATCACATCGCACCCTTTTGCATTTGCATGCAGCGTCAGTGTTCTCATTTGTTTTCCCTTATTTCGGCCATTGAACTAGCCAAGTAAAAAACCAATCGCTACGCAGTATAGAGCTTCAATAAAATCTAGATGTCAATTTCTTGATGATATGTTGCTTAAGGCTAGAAATATCAGTGTGCGAATTATGTGAATAAGAACCACAATTATAGCAATAGCGCTGAAAATTAAATCACATTCCTAGCTTTGCTAAAACATCAAATATTGTGATTCTTCTACTTTTGACTAAAATCCTACTGACGAAGGTAGCAGTTGAGGCTACCTCAAGAGCAACACTGCTTTTATCGGAAGCCCTAATTACTTGAAATAAATACTTCTTTGAATTGCCATTCAATTGTTTGCTCGATCCCAAAAAAAGATGATTCTAACATTGTACGGGCTCTTCGGTCCGTAGATATGTGACACATTCATTTATAAGTGAGGCAACGTATGTGCGGTAAGAAGCAGTAAACCTTTTCATTTAAAATAAATCTTGCTTAAATTTCGGGTGACTGGTTGGACATCAAGAATCCTCACGCAGCTTACACCGAATTGGATTTCCATACATGCTTGTCCTTTAATCTACGCAAGGTGTGCGAAATTTCTTTTCCTGTCTAGTTAGAAGAGCATTTATCATTACGATTCTCCTCTGTCGTCCTAGCGCAACCTGCCTTTACATAATGTGAAGTGAAGCAATGATGTTATTGAATTGCTGCTCAATAGACATTGTGCAGAGCAATCGGCAAACAGACTGAGGCCTAAAAAAAATTTATGCAAACTTGCAAAAGAAGCCATCCAACACCAGGAGCCAAATGAACTGAGCCAGATTTGCTACTCAGTGGCATGGCCGTGGCAGTAGTCCCCATATCGCGCACTATACCTAAATGCGCAATGGTGTAAACTGCATTGAAAGTAAGTAATAATTGTTGAACTAATAGGTATACAATCGAGTGTTTAAATCAATAATAACTAATTGCTTGATTTTGTACTCATATTCTATGGATGGAGTCTGATTCCTCAACAGCAAAACGCACGTTATTATTAACAATAACACTTTACTCATTGCCGAAAGAAACAATGCCTTAAATTGATAAGCTATCAATTTTCAAAGTAAGGAAAATATGGGACGAAGAGTTACTCGGTGCACATCTTCTTGCCTTTAGAGACATAAATAAGTTTTCCGCTGACTCGATAAATGAATGCGCTCAAAGCTATTTTGACTTGGTCCAGCACCAGCGCTGGTGACTCATATATGAGCTGCACGCTGTAGCACCCGCAGTTTCCATGGGGGAGAGTGTACGACAACTGCTCGTTTATAAAAGTATCGTAGCTTCTAATAGCAGTAAATCTGTTTTCAATTCCTTATTTGGTATTTATTGTTTGCGATCAACAAATACTAAGTCTAACGCTAGATAATTAGGCTACTCCCAATCACAAGATTGTCAAGATAAATTAGCATGCATTTGTTTAATCTTGCAGCAGCTGTTTAACAGGTTGTTTTCGTCTTCTTTTCAATCATTTTACCGTTTGCAATGCAACTTGGCTGTGTTTGCAGCGCGGGTTTATTATGCGAACTCAGGAGTGAATATTGTGTAAAAAATGGTAAAAAGGAAAATCGTATATGCAAAGAACCTAAATATAATCACCATTGTTTCAGTAAATAAGCACTATGAAGTGCACTTTGATTGATACATTTATTCAATGCCTATCTACCTTATTTCCTTGATGTTCTTAGTCGGTGCAGGCACAGACCTTTCCTTTTGCATTTAAGGTTGACTTTTCCGGCACATTAATATGGAGTATTACATAAGTTTAGGGGTCGCAAGGCATGAAATCTGATATTCTGATCAAAAACACAGAGTTCTTTTGAATGTAAAGCACCAGTGAGCAACCGCAATGCCATAGCGATCGTACCTCATGAATTCTCTCAAAATACGAATGAATTTGATTTGCAAGGCTGACCAACTCGAATTACTCGCACACTGCGTAGGATCGGCCGTGCCAATGCTCAGAAGTGCATGAATTTCCAGTGGAAGTCGTGGATAGGTTATAAAAGTGGCACAGAATTAACTTCCAGGATAAATGCGCTTTGTTAACTGACGGCTAGGCAGTCATGAATAGGAGATCAAGGGATCGGCGGGAATCAAGGTCGTGCGGTCTTATTACATTGCTCTCTTAATGTAGGCTCTGCTGACAACACGGGACTGGTGCTGTAAGTTGCGTGGACGAATAAGTATGTCGTATCTGCCTTAATTAAACAAGGATATTATTCCTTCTGTAAATGCTAACAAGTAAGTTCACAGCATCCCTTCTGCAAAGTAAACATTATTAACCTCTATCCCTGCACAGAGGTATTTGCATATTGGTCCAAGCGGGTGTTGGCTCATGTCTCCACGCCTAAATATACGCGCTTTCAATTTTGAGGGTTAGAGTAGGGCATTTAAGGGCATCTGCATACAATTTGTCACCTAGTAACACATCTATTCATGGTTAGTAATTGACTTTACAGCACTTTGATCACTCATTACAAGCAGTCCTCCAAGATTCTCTAGACTTCACAGGTCCTCTGGAGGCCGAGACATTGTGTTCTCTGACATGTTCAGCTTATGAAGAGTGCTGGCCAGAACAGGGATCCTTGATGCACTTGACCAAGTATCCATCACATTCCGCTTCCGGCAGAGGCAAGTCAGATGTGAGCGCTGCATGTCATCAGGAGGTGGTTAGCCTAAGCTTCTCCTTCGCAATAAGCGCAGAGGATTTTTCAATCGCAACCTATTATTGTTAAAGCAAAGCAAAGTGAATGCGAATTTCTTAAGAGATAATCTATCCAAATTCAGCTACTCGTTCGCCAACGTCTAAAGTCTAACATTTCGGCACTGTAGGTGCATGCTTGGGAAAATCTACCACTCAGAAATGACACAAGTTGCACGCCGATGCTTTGTCAATTTCGCGAAGCACAATGAGAGCGACAGAGCTATTGAGTCATGTTCAGCATAAATTAACAGCGTGAAAGAAAGGCACTCTACCTTCTAAAAGTAGCTGTTTTAAGAACAGAAATCTCTCATGTGCACTTATGCTAAGTTTCATAAATTAAGTCGATTACTAAGGTGTTCGTTCGATAGACAGAAAATAAATCATGTAAGGAACGAAAACGCGAAAAAATGCACCAGTCTTTACCTTGGCCTGGCCTTTCTATAGCATGAGATAGACGGATAGAAGATGCTATGCCGCATGATTATAGATGCTATTCTTTCACACCTGTAACGTGAAACCTGCTTTTAGAGCTGACAGTTTCTTGCCACTGCGGTTTGAGGTGGAACGCTGAAGCTACTGAAATGATGCACAGTAGCAGTTGTTCGGCACCCAATTTCTCATCATATTGCCATTGGTCTTATTTACCAGCCAAATCTCATTGCACAACACCTTCGATTACTTCTACTGGCATTCCTTTCTCCCTAAAATAACTTAAGTTGTCGTTTCAATGCGCTTTTGAATTCACCTTCTTCATAAATACCTATGAAACAACCATTTAGCAGGCATAACGGTCTTTGCAGAAATGCGGCAGCTATTAGCTATGGTATGTAAGATGTTTTAATGCTGCTAGCACTTAGATGTGCAAATGAAGTCACAAAGCGTAATGCAATATACATACGTCTCTTACAGCAGACATCTGCTATCGCTGGATGTGTTCTCGAAATGTTCGCATTATTTTTAACGGGCAGATGTAGGATGGTAGCGCAATGTTGTTGAATGTAAAAATGATAGTGACCGCAGCTGACTTTTAGCTGGTGAAGCAGTTGATTAACGAAGTAAATTAAGCCACGTCATCGCACTAACGATTAAGATGGTGACAGGCTTACCCCACCTCCTGGCTCTCTTTTTGCTTGCCTACCTAACATTTTACTTGAATTACTCCTTAGAATCCAATTGCGCCACTCCTGTGTGGTCTGGACAGTAACAAACAAATCTGTTCTGATGAAAGGTAAAGGCACCCCGTTTACATGGTTAGCATCAATGGCTGCATGGTTGCCAACGTGGAACCTGTCACAGGGCAGTTCAGGCAAATGATCATGTAAAAGAAGAGGACTTATTAAAGGCGCGTGTTGCAAAATTTCATAGATTCATAGCCTTTTTTGATTTCGTCTTCATTGCTACGGTTAAAAAATGAAAGAATTTGCCACCACTGACTGGAACTCTGAAATAGCCGAAACCGCAGATGAATGTGAGGGGAAAGAAGGAGAAGTAAATGGCGCAAGGAGCTGTACAGAAAAGGATGAGAGTGAGGAAATAAGGTAAAAGGTGAAGGAGGAGACAAATGAGGTGTTTGACGTTTGCCTTATTGTTGGCAGCGCAAAGAAGCCGCATGGAAGGAATCATGGCAGATGGGGACTTTCAAGGCTCCTACACCACCACCATCACCAATACGGGTGCAGTGACCTTATTGAGCGCCGAGTGGAGGGTTCGTTGGCTTCTCACGGCAGAGCATGAAAAGTTGGTAAGATTATATTTCCCACCAATGTAACGTCTCGACCATCAGGCCATTTGAGACGCACTGATTGTTGCACCAGCTTGCACGACCAGCGTCGTGTAAAAAAGAAGAGGAGAAGTTAACGAGCAAGAAAAGGTGAGATATACTTGATATGACAGTAGTAACTGCAATTTCTGTGTCATGTAGGAATCACGAATCATAAGGTTGAGTGAGAAGCTTGCATTTCTCTAACTGACTGTAGAAATACTGCATCGCATGTGTGCGAGCAGAGTTGCATTCATCTAGGCATCAGGTAGCAAGAAGTTTTGCAGCATTTATATGGGTAGTGAAGAACACAGTCCTTTATTTGTTTTAGATTTTGATACTGCTATTGCTTCCCTTGTATTGAAATCCAGCAGACGTGCGATCCAACCTGCTGGTCAGGATAAAGTTTTGACGTCCAATCATGGATTCTGCATAGAATATTACATGGGTTTACAATAAAAAGAAGCATCCTAATTATACGATGCAGAGATTGTAGAACCATTTAGACAAAAAGGTGCGAAACAGGCACACTGCACCCTAGTGCAGGTAGCATTTGCACTCAATTGCGTCTGTTAACCTAACCTAGAAATTTAGTACAAAAATGAGCATGCAGCCGTCAAACCCAACAGTCTGTTTGGGCTAGCCTCTCTAAGGTTACTGCCACAGCAACTGCTAGAGTTACATCTGCCACCGGACATTATGGATCTGCATCGATACATTCGATGTTAAATTAATAAGCGAAGCGTATATGAAGTCGTGTGGTACCACTTCGCAATTCATTTTGTCAATTTCGCCTCCTGATTGATGAAACATTAGCATTAGCTTTTCAAGCAGCGGCATTTGATTTAAAATTAGCCCCAGAATTGCAAATGAATATACACTAATAATCAAAGCCACCTAGAGGAATGGTAAAGCATCGTATCCTTGACCGTCATACATTTTATGCTACGAATTATGTAGTACAAGAAAAAATGACACCTCCCGAAATTCACAATTTATTGAGTAACACAGTCGAATGTGAGAGCATCGTGGTTGACACAGACAAATCGGTCAATGAGGCGTGAGTAGACCAACGATCCCATAGCATGTGTCTGAATTTGGACCCCTGTTTCATGGCAGCCCAGAAAAAAACACATCAAACTAGAAACATCACAACACTAGAGTCTGCCTTGCTTAAGCCCATCAAAAAAGATTTAATTAAAGATTAGGTTATTAATAAAAGAGAGTGACTGCCACCACTAGGCATGGTGCCGCATGCTAGCTAGATATGTCACAGGATCCCTCCCTTGAAGGTGTTTAAGCCGATGCCTATCCTTCGCAAATGGGAAGCACTGAAATCTTCCTTTTAAGCACGCGGGTTACTCAATCCAATACTGCTTCTCCGAACGACAATTCTATCGTTCTAGACGTTTTTATACAGTTGTTTAAATGGTTAGATTCTTTGGAGAACAAGTAGTTGTCACTAGAAAGCTGTTTTATTATTGTAAGCTAAAAGAACTTCTCAATGGGTGAGCCGAACATACCACTGCGGCACAAGTTCCTTTTTGCCACCGGGATTCTGAAGGGAAAATTTGCAGTGAAGGATGAGAAATTAACTCTGGATGCTGCATTAATATTGGCGATCGGGAATATAAGCAAAGCTGAACTCCACAAACGCAAATCGCCAACGCATTAAATCGGGAACGAGATTTCGAACAGATATAGTTAAAACAAAGCTAAGGTCCATCAACTAAACTTAATAACTCTATCAAGCTTGTATATATCTAAGCAATATTTTTGCAAACCCTAAATTATTAGCGACAATGTCGGCGAAATTCACACGAATAAAAAATTGGCTAAAAGTATGTAGCTTTTAACGTACTGTAGAGTACATATACTCTTTAGCACAATTCGATCCGTCCACTATCGGTGCTCACGTGATTTCCTTTGAGAAATAAACTATCAGCCATCAAATAACGAATGCCGAAAAAGATGAAAAAATATAGAGTTAGTGCGAAGCCTGCTATAAATTCGCACGTATTGCTAGCGCAACAGCATGAAAGCTCATTTTATTCAAACAATTTGCACCAAGGGTCTGCAAAGAAAGGGAAGAATAAACCAATAAATAGACAGTGGTTGTAAGCTATGCCAAGTGGATGAAGCAATGCCTACAGTAAAGTATTCTGCAAAGCATTCTGTGCAGCATAGGTGCATTTCTGTGTTC
Source organism: Taenia hydatigena (assembly GCA_036345935.2). Taxonomy (NCBI): domain Eukaryota; kingdom Metazoa; phylum Platyhelminthes; class Cestoda; order Cyclophyllidea; family Taeniidae; genus Taenia; species Taenia hydatigena. Next base: position 149,211 of record JADWOT020001481.1, read on the forward strand.
GCGTTTCTTTCAATCGCAGCGTGGCAAATAAAGGCATAAATTTAGAATTTTGCGCGAGATGCCAAAGCCATGGCTGTAGAGCAGAGCGCACACTGTATTCGATCGAGATTAGTATGATCGAGAAATGATATCAAGTTTGCGAATAGGGTGAAACACAAACAGCGCACATTGTGATTCTAGACTGCTGTTGATTTTGAGAGAAATTGCCTTTGACAAATAAACCCGGGTATAGGGCATGAAGAGCACAAAGACCATGCCATTTTTCCCACATTTTGATGCCATTAAAACATCCTGAGGGTTCTGCGACGAGCTCATCGGATCGAGCAGCAGTCATGTGATTATTCGTCGAAGTGTGTCAGTTATATGTAAGCTAAGTGCTGAAGCCCTTTTGATGGCTTTTGTGCATAGTGTTTTCCGTCAGGGCGCAATATCTGCGAGTGGCACACCAACATCATAGAAAGCGTTCTCTTTTCTCATTCTGCTTTTGCCCATTTGGCCATGTTCTCTCTTTCGCATGTCGTTGTCTTGTTATTCTATTCGAAAAAAACTTAAGTTTCTCTTATCGATCATCCATGCCACAAGCTTCGGTGATTGCGCAAATGGCACATTAAAAAGGCTAGCTGCATAGAGCCTGCTATTCTTCCCTTTAAACAGACAATTCTGCATCTGGCTTGTCCTAACATTGACAAAAGCTATGAACTGTACTAATTCTCTTCATCAGTTTCGGCTTTATTTATATCTTAGTAGACGCATTATAAAGCGCCGAGAAAACAAAGAAAAGAGTTGCTTTGCGCTTCTTCTACCATGCTGAACTGAGAAGTTTTAAAATAAAATTATTCTCAGTGATGGTTGCTTCTTGGCAGTTGTTCTCACGCAACTGCATATGACTTTCCATTAGGAGTCGCACAGCAGTCACTTGGTAATTCCACCGTCTGCACAGGCAACATGAATTATTGGCGGTGCGGGTGACGAATCGCCTCAACCTGGCGTGAAACCTTCTGCCACCACCATATGGGCCATCCATTTCCATTTGGAAAAGGAAATAGGTAGAGGAGTTGAAGGAAGGGAAAAGCGATTATATATAGCGGAGTTGGTATGGAATTGGGCTTGTGGGTGATGGAGTGTTGGAGGAAGATGGGTTTTATATTAATAAGGCAACAAACTAGTCATACAAATGCCAAAATGTCAAAACCAGGATATAAGTTTTAGTACGATGCCAGTGAGGTGGTTAAAAGGTCTGCAGACTAGCGCATTGGACAAAGATGATGGATACAATGGATTGTTTTACATTAATAGGCGATGAAAAAAGGCATTCAATAAACTAACCTCCGTACCACAAGCTCTATCTCGCCGAATCATTCCTTTCAGCACGCCATCAGTATTTTTCTTTTAGCAAAGTGCCTTCTCGGGGGCAAATATACAAGTTTTAGAAGATATTCGCGTCCAATCTGCCAATTCAGTTTCCACTCACACAATTGCAAGTTATGCCACCTATTGCTGACACCACTTCTTTCCGAAATCGAATTGTGGACTCTGCTCAACGGGATGACAGTTAACACGATGCCATCAAGAAATAATATGACATGAATGGCACACTGGCATCATTTCCCGCTTAGAAATGGAGATAAACAGAGCCAATAAATATTTCTTTTTTGTTTGTAGAAATGCGGAATCAGTTCTCACTGACCGCGCAGAGCTTGATGAATGTGAGGGATTGCATAAATACCTTTGAAGACATACTCAGGGTGGTAGGCTTGTCTAATTTTGTTTCTTTAACTTCGCCAAAAGATGTGGTAGTGTTGCCTCTATACACTCTCAGCACATGGACACTTTTCACCATCCACCACCATCAGGCTAACATACCATTTATCGCACTATGCTTTCAATTTCACTTAATTTCCCGGAGCATTGTTATGCATTTAAGCAAAAGAGCAAGATAAAATTATGTGAAGAAAGAACAAATCTCAGACCACAAACATTTTTGCGCGTAAGTTGGCAGGCACATATGAAGGTAAAATAGAAAAGGGTTTGTGAAATTTGCTAATGAGTGTTCATTTACGAGGACCGATAAATGACTTTTGATGACACGAGACGGTTCATTAATATTAGCTTATTTTTAATCAATGAAATTCTCATTTAATAAAAAACATTCGCACATGTCCATGTACATTCAAATGAAGCCTCGACCATTACCGCCAAACAAAACACGGAAGCCCGACTCGCAGTCAATCCTTATAGGAGACCTCCGTGAGGAAAGTGTCATAGCACCTCGGTATCACTGTGCATTTGAAGAATATAAGCAATGCGAATATGGCAAACGTATTGAAGAATTTTTTGAAAATGAGCAGTGCAGCATAATAAACAAATTAATGATGATCATAGCACTGCTCACCCAAGGCTAATCTAGGTGGTGTGAGGACATGATTTGCTTACTTCTCGTCGACGGAGAGCACATGCAAAGAGGACAGAGGAAGCTACTTCGAGGATGTCCAAAGCTGGCGATATCCATCTCTCCGATTTTCTAAATCACTGCATCTCGATATATTTAGGTAGCGGTTTGCTGATTTGATATCCTGGCTTTCTACCTCTGCTGCTTCCTGATACACAAAACCTCATGGTATCCACAAGTATTTGCATTTGTATTTGTATGTATTCCTATTGATTTTGTATCAGACTATTAATAACTAAAATGTAGTTAGGATAACAACTCTCGTTTAATCTAAATAATAAAAAGATGCGCAATGAGCAATCGAATACATTGGAACGCACCACAGTCCTAGCATTCTGCTTTACGTGTGCTTGATGCATTTTGGTAATCGTGGAATTGCAATGCCCGATTTACCAAAGGCATCAGAGGGGTAAAGGAAATTACCAAGTTTATATATTATTTTGCCATATGTCTTCTTATTTGTCAAAATAACTTCTTTGAAACTTTTGAATCGTCTGGGATCACGGTGTATGCTGCGTGTACTTCGTTCGATTTGCAAACTTCTTTCGGCTTCTCAGGCATTTCATTGTGTTGCATATTTGTGAGTGGGCGGCTGTTAGCCCTTGATTGAATTTCTCTCCGTATGCTGCTCCTTGGCCGTATCTTTGGTCTTCCACACAACCTCCTAAATTTGTTCTTCATTTTACAATGCTGCAGCCGGAAGAACAGCGGATTCAGAAGTAAGGTTTTTCTGCACAGAATGTTTTGCAGGACACACGTTGATCGCAGCGATGTCAGATCATATGGGTTCGCATCATGTCCATAGGCATATCTTCGGCAATCGCACTTATTTTGCAATGAGCGCTTGTTGCAATGACTTGATATCTTCCGTTTTGTAGGCATTTGGCGCAATGTATTTGGTAGAATGCGAACACACGCATTTTTGTAAGCAAAATTAGTAAGTCTTCAGTGATGCTTACTTCCAGATATTGCCTTTTGCTTTAGACGAATTCCCCAGTAAGGAAAAAGAATTCAGTGCACAGATCTTGAATTTGTATATCATCAAGGATTTTGTACTGGAAGGTCTAAGCGTTTAAATCCAATTGAAAGTTGCTAGGCAAATATAATAAGGAAAGCATTGCATTGCATTGCGTTACATCATACCGCATAGGCGGTGCAGACATTTCAGACGATGCCACAGTAATGCCACATTGTTGACAGTTGAGCGTGTATTTATAAACTAATGGGTATTTTATTAAAATATGAACATATTTTTGAATGCGATAACCAAAAATTATTTGGTTGCTTTCTAGAGTTCTCCACAGAATATCTTGACTTACTGCCTACGTGTGTAGACTTATCTTTGTGCTCTACGAGTAGGAATGCGCTTGATATTTGGCAGAAATGCAGTAGTTGCTTCTTTTGTTGTTTTTTTCCTGATCACTGTTACACACAAGTGTGAGGTTCTATAAAAGCGTTAGAAAATTGAGGTACAAATTCAAAATGT